>JANIJG010011997.1:0-16951 GCA_024611175.1 Megaceryle torquata | reverse complement strand
GCTCTTGCTCAGCATTGCTCAGCTCCCCTCTCAGGCTGCTCTTCTGCAGCTGAACAGCCCCAGGGCTCTCAGCCTGTGCTGGCCACAGAGATGCTCCAGCCCCTCAGCAGCTTCCCAGCCTCTGCTGGACTCTCTCCAGTAGTTCCTTTTCTCTCTTGAACTGGGGAGCCCAGAACTGTGCCAAATACTCCCCATGTGTTTCCCCACCATCAGTGAAGCAATTGCAAGAGCTCTCCTGGCAGAAGCACAGTCTTAACATTTGGCTGAGTCCATTTGGATGGTGAAAGCTCCAAACAGAGACTGCATTCTATTTATGTTATTTTCTCCAAACCTCCTGTCCTGGCAAATTCCCACCTTCCCCTCAGGAGAAACATCCAGATACTCAAGACCTCCTGAATCAATGTACTTGATCTAAGGAGCAAATCCCCACTGGGCACCAGAGCAGTAAGGTTCTGGAACCTTTTAATATAACAATAGAGGAAAATAACTAATATTTATTTTGATATAGTAATGATTACATTACGTGGTGGTCTGCTACTGAAGCTCCTGAGCGATCCCTGTCCCTGCCACGTTTCCAACACACAAGCTCTCAGCACTGAGGTGACAAAGCCAGACCAAGTTACACCTCACCCCTGAAGGACTCAGATCCATCGGCTCATCCTCGAATCGCAGGCTGTCCTATTTCACACCTGTGTGAGCCTTATGTTGAAGACAAAGGAGACACCTTTGACTTACTACTTCTTAAAACTCACTTTTCTAACCAATTCTATCTCTGAAAACCGGAATAAAAACATTCAGAAAAAGAAGATCCTGAACAGCACAGCTGGATTACACAGAGGAGAGGCCGCTGGCAACTTCTGATCCATATAAAACCAACTCTGTTTACTGGACTGGGAAGTTTGTTTGCTTTTCAGGGGGCATAGTGAAGACGTAGTCTAATCTGATTTGTAGGTTTCTAAATGTAGATTCTAGAAACCTGCATTTAATTTATTTTTAACATTACACTTTTCCTGGGGAAGGAATGGGATAAAAGATGCCAGTGAAGCAGCACAGATACATTTAACTGCATGTGACAAGGCGTCAAACCATGAGCCCGACAGACAAAGCACCATTAGGAACACTGTAAATATTTTAGCTTCTTTTTTTAAGCATTAAATCCTTCTGCTTTGCTGATACAAGCTGTATTAAAGAACTTCTTGCACGAATCTTCTACTCCAGCCTCCAAAAATGAAATGATGTATATAAAAAATGAATGAGAGATACGCGTCAGCTCCAGATAAACCCACGTTGTTGTTTAAACCCACCCAGCAGTTTCTAATGTGAGCCTGCCTGTTAACTCGGCCGATTCCTCCCCCACCCCTCTGTTTTATTTTAACTAAGACCTCTTGGGGGATTATAACCGCATGTGACTATAAGCTTTAGAGGTCATATTTACCCAAGAATCACACTCACATCTGCCAAACTTTGTTTAACTGTTCTTTAATCATGTTCTAATAACCCACGCGAGCTTTGAGTTCTTAAAGCAAACCGAACCATCGCTTGCTAGATAAAAATCAGAACTGTGATTCATTGCACTTCTCTTCTTGCAAAAAAAGTGCTTATTTCCCTTAAGTAAATTCCTCTGTGAGAAGCACTACGCATGCATTAGGCCCGATAACATTCCTGCCAAAAAACGACAGGCAGATGTCCTGTGGTGGGAAATCCAGAACAAAGCCGAGATGTCTCTGAGAAGAGGAGAAAGGCAGCATCTCAGGCTCTGCTGGCTTTGTGATCTGTATTTACCAGCGCAGCTTTCAAAGTTACCTTTGTACTGGTGGGGAGCGTACACGGGAGCCACGTGCTCAGTGAAGTCTTGGAAGAGACTCCATGGACAAAATCCAACTGAGTAACTACGGCTCCTGGAACCCGGAGAGCTTATGCTGGAAAGGTTTAGTACAGATTCTAGAAACTGATCTCCTTTAAACAGCCTCATCTCAAACCAAACCTCAGCCTACAATCCCCAAACCTCAGCCTACAATCCCCAAACCTCAGCCTACAATCCCCAAACCTCAGCCTTAGGCTGGGGGCATTGCCAGGAGGACCTGTCTGGTCCTCGAGGAAAGGGTGATTCCAGTAGTGACAAGGTGTTCACAGAGAGACTGCCACTGCCTCTGCCTCTTCAGGTGGTGACAGTAACTGTTCTGAAAATGAAGGAAACACCCAGATTCATACAATCATAGAATAGAATCCCAGACTGGTTTGGGTGGGAAGGGACCTTTCAAGGTCACCTGGTCCAACCCCCCTGCTGAGACAGTGACATCCCCAACTACAGCAGGTTGCTCAGAGCCTTGTCAAGTCTCATCTTGAATGTCTCCAGGGATGGGGCCTCAACCACCTCCCTGGGCAACCTGTTCCAGCGTTCTACCAACATCTCAATATCTCACATCTCAATAAAGCTACAGAGCATAAACTTAGTCATATAACATGGATTTTCCACAGTGTTTCAATAGACTATTTCCCCTGAACCTTCAGAAGGTTATATTGCATTTCATCAAATGCACTTTAAACCCAGGTTTGGTTTTGGCTTCTTGAACACGCAGGAGTCGCTCAGCACAACTTGATAATCAGCACAACTGATAATCGAGAGTATTCTTGCTTGCCACAAAGCTCCAAACACGATTTACCTGGAAGAATGGACTGTGTGACTGATGGTAACGACGTAGCCAGCCCCTCCAACATCTAGGTATGGACCAGTGAAGGTAATTAGTCCTGGATTAGCCACTGCATGCAAGTACCTAAGGGCAGCCAAAAGAAAGGTGCATAATGAATGACGGAGGGTTACTGTAAACTTTGAAGACAGTATCCTTGATTTTGCAGCAGCACAAACACCGAGTTCTGCACGCCGTGAACAATGCGCTACCAAATTAATGTTTCTTAATATTAAACAAGTACCCAGGTATGATTGGGACCCAGACCTAACACAGACTTCCTCAATAAATGGTTTCTCAGTACATACAACTGCATTAAAAAAAGCTCAGTTTACTCGTGTGTAGAATACATTTCATGGCACTGCAGGTGTTTCTCCCCAGCACAACGTATGACTTGGTGCCAGCGGGGTCCCAAACTCAAAGCAAATGCTGGCAAGATTATGAAGTTGGAAACAGAAGAGAAATGACACCCTACATTCAGAAACCATACCAAGACATTCAGAAATACCTCAGAAAGTGATTACAAATAACAGACTCTTAAAACTTACATAAAATAAACCACAGACAGGTCAAATACCTTCCTACTGTCCCAAGGAGGTTTATAAAACATTCCAACTGTTGGAAACACTTTTCCGCAGGACAAATCCCTTGCTTTGCTCTCCCCCATCCCAGTGTAACCCACGAGTCTGGACTGTGCTGTGCAAGTGACAGGATTCTACTTTATTACCCGTGCTGTGCTTGCGCCCTCTTTCCAAAACACTGCCATCTGCCTTGAGATAAAATACAAGACACTGGTGGTGTACTATATAGAATATGACGTGGTATCTACGGTGTGTGGCATATGGAGGCTTCTTCTTTAAACCCCTGGTATGAGAAAATCACTGAAGGGTAAAAGCAAAATAAAACCAAACCAAACCAAAACCCCCAAACCTAATAATGAAAAGAATTGAAGAGCTTTTAAAACTGGACATGATGGATTGTAAAAGAGCCTTCGGTTCATTTACGACATCAATGCACCTTATTTATCTCACTACAAAACAGAGAGCAGACTTCCATCACCTTATCTGTCAGAAATAACAACAAAAAGGAAGAAAACCTGAAGAAAAGTTTATCTGCAGCTACCATAATGATTTACTTCTTTTTTCTAGGGAAAACATGGGTCAGGAGAGCGTGGCCGGGGGCAATTCCGAGCCCTCCCTGTAGCACTGGAGGGTTGGGACGCGGCGCTGGCTCGAGCCTTTCCCAGCATCCCGGCGCAGCAGCACCTGGCCGGCTCCTTTCAGCAGAACACGCACCAAACCACACTCCGGTCTCACCTCACTTGTCACGTGCACCAATATTTTCCCAAACCAGACAAAAGTGCATAATTAGTAGCGCGCAGTCGAGCCAGCAAATTCCTACTTTAAAGGAGCAAGGAAACGTGCCCTAAACACAGCGACAAAAAGCTTTAAAAATTAAATAATGAGGGCTGGAGTGGAGCTACGACCCGGTGAGGGCTGGAGTTTGAACTTGCTGTATTTAAGCACCAAGCCTTTCACCCACAATGAAAACATTTCTAGTTAAGTAGTTTATAGCTGGCCACAAAAAAAAACCCCAAAGCAACCCAGGCTATGAAATCGATACCAAATATTTTCCTTATTACCCTCCAAGATTATCCAAAGCTTTGATAAGGGGACCCTAAAAAACTCACCATTGTCTCCTGGTGGGATCAAAAGCTTTGTCCATGAGGGAACCGGGGTAAATTCGGAGCACCCCATTGGGGGTTGCTATGTAACGGCGCACAATAGAACTGTTGAGGCTACTGATTTCCATTTGTGTCATCCATTCATCTGTGACGTGACTGGTAGCCATTACTTCATTTCTGACAGAGAACTGCAAAACAAAGGCAGACCTGGCAGGGTTCCTCTAAGACTTGCATGAAAAGATAATAAGCTGCTCGCGGGGTTTCCGAAAGAGCGAAGGGAGATCATCTAAACTCAATTACTTGTTTAAAGTCTTCTCACACCAGATGGGTCTGGCACATTCCAAGCAAAGGAAAAGCTTATTATAATGAAATATTGTTGTCGTTACCTCTGCGGCTTTAAGAGTTTGCTTTTTTAATTCATGTAAATATAAACAGTGCTCCACTTGCACAGAAAATAGAAATTTCTCATTTATATGCCTAAGAACACAAAGATATTTCTGCTAAAAATTTACCATAGCTTTCATTTTTCTTTCAATAGCTGCTTTTCAACTTTTCCCCTCCTCTTGGGGAGGAAGCGCTCTCCCTCCTCTCTCCACTCTTCTGGGCCTTGAAGCCCATGGCCACCTCTCCAGGGATGGGAATACTACTCCAAACCACCAGCACTCCACAACCCTAGGAGCATCAGGAGATCAACGGTTCAGGTATTCCCCTCCTGGATGAATCACAGTCATAGAATCCCAGACTGGTTTGGGTGGGAAGGGACCTTTCAAGGCCATCTCATCCAACTAGAGCAGGGTGCTCAGAGCCCCGGCCAACCTCCCCTGCAATGGTGCCAGGGATGGGGCAGCCACCGCCTCTCTGGGCAGCCTGGGCCAGCCTCTCACCATCCTCAGCGTGAAAAAACCTCTTCCTTGCATCTAGTCTAAACTGAAGGGCTGGGACGTGCTGTAACCAGGGTCTCCTGGGCTGCCCAGAGCGGTCACACCCAGGACATACCTTAAGGCCAGGATTGGCAATCAGGCGCGTGTTGTCGCTGAGGTACGCTGTGTAATGCTCCACCATCCTCTTCGTCTCGGGCTGGCTGAGATGTTCGTAAGGAGATGAGAAGCTGCCCGCTGAGAGCATTACCGTAGGACTTTCTAAAAGTAGTAAAATAGGAGAAAGTTAAGGGCAATGTATTGCACATATTGCATAATAAACACGTTGGTACCACAAAGGAGTATCTAGCGTGCTGTCCTAGCCGAGGAAGGAATGACACGAACGCACTCTTCACTGCTCTGCCTGTTCCTCCACTCTCCCACGTGTCCTTATGCAAAGCACACAGCTCCTTCAGGCCGTGGTTGCACCATGAGCATGAAAGGTGCCATTTTCCACCCAAAGCAGAGTACTTACCAGCACAGCCAGGCACAGCCAAGACTCAGGCTGCACATGAACTACCGGTTTTGCTTCAAAATAAAGAACTCACAAAGTCATTCTGCTTTACTCTGATCTCTGTTATCTGGTAGACTTTAGTGCCCTTGTCCTCAAAGTCTAAACAATTTCTGAATTACTACTTTTTGACAGACTACAGAAGCTGTTTTCCCTGAAAAAAAAGAAATATTTTGTGCTAAAGAAACGAACGATCCGTGTTTAGGTTGGATATGATAAACAAAAATGAGCACTGCCAGTTACAGATAATGAACAAACGGAGAAGTACAAGGGGGAGCTCTCCACTAAATGTGTAGCAGTCTGGGGTGGCTTTCAGAACAGACTAAGAAAGTCAACTTGCATTGTGCAGAAACTGCAATACCAGACAGCTTTTTCTTTTTGAAAAGGAAAATTACGATGACAATGCAGGGCTGAAGGTTGAGAAGAATGGCTTTGCTGAATATTTGACCCGTGGAACCCAATTTCCCCGTGTGTATTGGTCTCCAAAGGAAAAAAATTCACTGGAGCATGTGAAGTGCTCTGTTTTTATTCACATTCCTCTAAAACACATCACCATACAGCCAGCAACCATATGTACTGCAGTCATCACTTAGGAACTTCTATTATAGACATTCATCTGCTTCCCAGACCAAATATTCTGGTGTGATTGCATTTTGCTTTGCATGAAGTTTTTCCACTTGTCAGCTTCGTATGGTGTTTTTTGGATTTTCTCCATTTATATCTTGTCCTCCTGGATATCAGATAATCAAGACTACCACCACATGAAAGAAGGCAAAAACCTCATCTTTTAAACAATTGGCAACCCAATTTCCATAGGTTTGTCGAGTTCCTCCCTAAGTCCTCCAGTGCAATCTCCCTTAGCTGTTTGTGGAACTGCAATATAGCACAGAAAATATCACAACTGTGCCTCTAATCCACTACGAGTCCTTCAAACCTCACTACAAACAAAAGCCCTTAATTCAGAACTTCTTATAACATAGCCCAGATTTTTAGCAAAACCCCCAAGATTAATATTTAAAATATGAAAGCTTGCAGTTTATGATGCTTATATGAAAACACCCTCTGTGTTCTTAGGGTATGTTATGCTTAAGTTTCCTCTCCTTTCTAAACATTAGAATTTACCCTGCCATGGAGACTCTCCCATTTTCCAGTGATGTCTGAGCATCTCCCGAAATGAGGCAGGTAGAGCAGAATCAGTTTAGCTTGTCAGAAGCAGGAACACATCAATAACCTGAGAATTTTTAAGCAGGCAAGGAGGGTCTGGAAGCCATCACACCACCGACGCTCTCAGCTTCCCCCACCAGACTTAACTTCTGACTTCACACGGATCAATGGTATTAACTGCTTTTGGCAGTGAAAAACCTGCATAAACCCAAAGTCTAAAGCATAGTACTTCTGAGCAACTGGTCGAGACTTCATCCTACTTGCGTTTATTTGTCAGTAGACTGAGTTACAGCCAAGAGAAGAGGACTTAGTTTTAAGCTTGGTGAGACATCTCTCACTCTCCCCAGCCAATTCTCTGGGAACTTGATCGAGCAAGACTCAGAGTGCATGTACCTCGTGCTCTGATAAGTAGCCCCACTGTGCCCACCCATGCAAGTGCTCCCATTGAGCAGGGTAGCTATGATCGATGAAGAGCTCCAAGAAGGTAACAGTCCATCAGAAAATCAGCCTTGGAAATAAAAGCTTCTCAAGAGGAGAGTATTTCCAGTGTTTTGTGAGAAGAGTTTTACTCTCTACTGCCACACTCTACAGAACCATGCGTGAGGTGGTCAAGAGGAACCAGGAGAAAGCTTTACCTAAGGTAGCCAGCTGCTTGAAGTGCAGGCAGGCGTTGGGCTGGCCCAGCAGATCCAGCCGATGATACAGGAGCTTGCTGCTGGGGACAGTGTTGAGATTCTTCAGCTGTTTCACAGGTATTTCTGGCTGTATTACCACAACACACAGAATAAAGGATGTGTCCTGGACCTGAAAGACATGGGCAAGTCATCAAGCAACAACAAAAAGGTGGAGGAGTTACAGAAGTACTTTTCCATTTAGCATTCACTCTCTTTTCTTTACATGCTCATCTCTTCCAGTCCTGGAAGGCAACAACCACACTTCACCACACTTTCAGGGATCACAGATCCCTTTCTCTCTGAAAACAGACAAATCTTTTTCAAAGAAGCTAATATGGACTTGATCCTACAGAAGACAAAGACAGGGACTGTGCTCAAGCCCTTGTGCTCCAGATGCAGGATACAGACACTTCCTTGGACCGACTGCTGCACCTCAGTCCCATAAGCTCCAGTCCAGCCTGTGGGCAGCTTGTATGTATCAGAGCCACTGAGCTGTACAAAAAATACTTTTCCATAATCTCTGCACTAAATAAAAATATTTTGTTTTCAGGGAAAAAAAAGATTACATTGAGACCTTGATTTTGTTGCTCCATCAGCAATGATTTCTAACCCTGATTTGTGGATACTTTTTGAAGTGTCATTAACAGAGGAGAGGCCTCTGGTTCACGGTCGCTAAAAACACACTGGTGATCCCTTTATGAATAATACAGACAAATTAACTCTCAAATAGCAGATTTTATCATTACCACTCAAAATGATGTGCTGCATGTGTCACATGCTTTACTGGTTTGTGTGTTTGAAGTATCCCATAGCACACCAGACTAGCAAAACCTGGGAGTTGCCCAGCTGCCCTGCAAGGGTGTTTGATATTTAACATAGCATTACAAGATTAGAAAATGAGCTCCAGGCACCCTCCTATGTGACTTTCTGTTACACAATGACAGATTTAATCTCTTAAAAACTGCTCAGCTTCACCTTTTAGGTTGGATTTAACTTAATACTGTGAAACGATCCACAAGTACCCTCTTGAGTTTGTTGGCACAAAGGAGGAGCCAATTATTTCTGGCATCGGTGAAATTCACCTGGATTATATTTAACCTTCGGTTCCATTTTAATCCCTGGGTAAAGATGAATGTTCAGATATGTTCAAAACCGAAGAAAGGAAGACAGCTGCTGGAAGCTCTTTAAAGCTCTTACAACTGGTAATACAGCCCTTTGGCTGCACATCATACTCAGTTTCAGTGAAAGCTTCAATATACCAATGTTTGTAAGAAAAGTGTGAAATTACAGCCAACAGCATGACTGGCTACTGATACAGTTCTGCAACAGGGCAGTATCAGAAGGAGAAGCTGTATTAATTAATGGACTGTACTACTTGGCCCCAAACAGAACAAGGGTATTAAGCAAAACAATGACTCAATCCTAAACACTGTCTCAGCACTGTATTCAAACGTGGCTCTGGTATCTGTGTGTCACTTGGCTTGCAGTGTGGCATCCAGACCAGCAGAGCTCTGCTTCCATTGGGAAAGCAGAAGCACAATCTCTACGTAACTGTACATTACATAGACCTTACAAAACAAGTGCCTTCCCGAGGAAGAGCACGAACAGACACACCTCTGGAGGTGACACGGTAACAAACCCGAAACAGTGATTTCACAGGCTCCTCCCCGTAACAGCCCCCCCACTTTCTGAATGATTCAAAACCTTTTAGACTTCAGTACAGGGCAATACTTCCTGCTTCACTACATTCAATACATTTAGTTACTCTTCAATACACAAACTTACTCTGTGCCATCCCGCAGCAGCGTCACAAAAATCCTTACCATTTTCCAGGCATAGCTGACGTTGTAGGCTTCTTTTCCGACCTCTCTCAGTTTGTTGACGTGCCAAGAGAGCGAGGAGTTCACAGGAACCGTAATGATCTGGCTTCCCAGGGGAATGCTACATTGGCAAATACAACACACAGCGTGTCATTCAATGCTGAGAAAGCTCTTATGCAAAACTCGTCTACTGTCTGCTACAAAAATATCACGAGATGAACGGTTATCTGTCTTGGGTGAAGGAAAAGTGTATGTATGCTGAAGATGCACTTGTGCACCAGCATATTTCGAGTTAAAACACATAGATTAGACAAAAGCTAAAGAAAAACCCAGACTAAATAGTGGAAAAGCTTCCTGCCATAGAAGAGACACATTACAAAGAGTATCCCCCAGAGCAGCCATGGAAGCGCTGCATGGCACATCAAATGATTAAACAAAGAAAGCTGGAGGAAAAAACAACCCAGAACTGTTCTGCTTTTGGGGGCAGAGGGAGATAAATCCATCCTTATCCAGGATAAGGAGCTTTACCTTATATTCTCTTAAAACTCCTCTAGAAATACCTCTAGTGCCCAAAGGACCACTGATGTTTGGACCTGCATCCCAACTCCTCACCTAAGGATGTTCTGGCGCACCAGCTCAAATTTAGGAATGTTCTCATAATGGATAATATCTGTGTGGAGTGGTGGTTCAGACAGCAGGTAGGGCCTGGTCAGGGACGGGTGCATTAGAGTGTATCCTAAAAAGACAGACACAAAACCAGACACTGAACACGTTAGAAGAACTGGGTGCAGGATGGGTACTTACAGGAAAAACCCAACACAGTCACTACAAACAGTTTTTGCAAAGGCTTAGTAAATGTCAGTGAACAAGCAATATTGTCATCGAAGAAGCTGCAAAGACCTTGGTGAGTTGCAAATTGGAGAGCTGAAAGAAGCAAGCAATAGAAAGAGGCTGGGATCAGAGGAAAAGGGCTGAGCACACATACACACTGGTTAGGCCTTTTGCCCAACACATCTAGAAAACCTCAGAGGTTACATGGGTAAAAAAATCTCAACAGCAAGGAAGTATTTCCACAGCAAAACTCCAGTACAGACATCTCAAGTCATGAATCCACCTGCAGTCTCCAGCAACTCTCAAGCAAAACTAACCAAACAACATGGAAATAATCTTTAAGCAATATTGTCATTCATTATTAGTAGACTATTTAGGGATGTGAGGGTTAAGAGTTTCCTTTTGATGGTTAATGACCTCAGTGGGACTAAGAGATTACCCGAGTCAAAAAATTACCTTTATTATCAATGAGGAAAGTGTAGGAACCCAAGGAGTCTTGATAGTAGGTGACATCTTCCAAGATATAGGCGAGATTAACATCTACTCCAACAATCCCTAGCAGAAGGTTTCCAAAGTAACACGGTTTACTTACAGTCATTATCAGGCCTTAGAATGAGAGAAAGAAGATAAAACCATCAGCAAAACTGTCTAGTTGATTATTTTTAGAGGAAACAGAGCATATGCTTTATCATTTCAAAATGATACACAGTTTGGTATTCCTTGCTGGAGTATGGACCAAAACTTGGCATGTTTACAGGGAAGCAAAGCAGGTTTTCTGTCTGGTCTGGCTGTTGTTAGCTGCTAATTTCCATGTTTCTGATAGTGACCAAAGGTACATTTAATCAATTTATTAAAATACACCCCAAAATTAATGTTTTGGGGGGGTTGTCAGTCTACAACCGGACACCCTATAGATGAGAAAAGCATTTTCATGAAAAGCCAAGACAGCATTTTATTCCTTCAACATCATTTAAGGCACATTAGAAAATAGGGAGAGGAGGGAAGAACAGAAGTTGCACTTGTAAAGCAACAACAGGGATGGGTTATTGCTCAGCAAATTGCATATTTGGAATATTAAACCTCCTCTGCTTAACTAAATCCCAGTACAGCCACTGTACTGGGAATCATACCCACAATTACACAATGGTTTGGGATGCAGCTTGTGGCTAGGATAAGAACTCTTGCCAATACCTCCCTTCTACTTTCTACCCCACTGCTATTTGGAAAGGCAGTGACTCTTCTTTCAAACCAGTGTAAGAGTCATTTGCATGTATAAGCTTTTAAGTACACTTTGAAATGTATTTAAGGCAAACCTTCTCTATTGCCCCACTTCTAATCCTTCTGTTGCTCCAACTTTCCATTGTGCTTGGATATGGACTTGTGAGAAAACATTAATACTACAGATTAACGAGGTTAGGAAACGCATAAAGCAGCAAGCATCCTGACTCAGAAGAGTCTTATATTTGATTTTGGACTTAACACACAAGACAAATGTGAAACTTAAACTCGGTAACCCTTGAATCATAGAATTGTTTTGGTTGGAAAAGACCTTTAAGAAGATTGACTTCAGCACTGCCATCATGAAACCAGCACTGCCAGGGCACCACTGACCCACGGCCCTCAGCACCACAGCTCCACGGGGGGCTTGGAAACCCCTCCAGGGATCACGGGGACTCCACCCCTGCCCTGGGCAGCCTGGGACAGCCCTGGACAACCCTGGAGGGGAAGAAAGCTCCAACCTAAACCTCCCCTGGGGCAACTTGAGGCTGGTTCCTCTTGTGCTGTCCCTTGTTCTTTGGGAGCCCGACCCCTCCTGGCTCCAACCTCCTGTCAGGAGCTGTTGAGAGACATGTGGTCTCCCCTGAGCCTCCTTTGCTCCAGGCTAAAAACTATTCAGTATAACCTTTAACAACTCCCACATACCAGCTGAGATTAAGAATGTGCAAAGTCCTGAATGAAGAAACACAGAATTTGATGAAGTGTCAAAGCAATATAAAATCACCAATGTGTCTCCTAATGTCTCTGTGATGGTCACATTTCTTTAGAAAGCAGTACTAGAGAAACATCAGGTGAGCTTCCCAAGAATAAGCAGGGGTTAACGACACAGCTCCAACCTTCTGAGCACATACACTGAGCTTTGGGAAGGGCATCAGCTCCCAGTGGCCAACAGAGCACCAGCATTGCAGGTTACAGTTGGTGACACTTAAGCAAGGATGAGCAGAGGCACAGGGACCCAGGGCTGGGTGTGTGTCCAGTCTGGGGAGCAATGCCAGCACAGGGAAAGCAGCCTAAGCCTGCTCCCCATCTCCCAAACCTGCTCCCAGGAAGAACCCAAACAGGATCATGCTGCAGGGCATGCTTATCCCGAGAACAAACCAAACGGTCCCATTTCTGCTTTTCTAAGATGTGTCATCTCACACACATGCCAGCACACTCCCAGAAGTCTCCATCAATCTCCACACTTTCAGGTTCTCCGTTACTGGTTGTAGTGGTGAGATCAGGTCAAGCTGAACACACAGTTTTTGTTAACATGGCATCTAATCTTGAAGGGAAGAGCCATGCACCTTCCCACCACCTCAGCATAAATCACAAACTGGTGGAGAACCAGACTGCAGACCTCTGCTGCCTTAAGATGTTCTTCAGGATGCACTCTCAGTCTGTGGAAATCTGTCACCAGGCTTCCACTAAATTCAGCATATCGCTCACTCCAGACCAGCCAGCTCAGGCTTCCTCTTCTGCCCAGTGCTGGGGGCAGACCAAGGGTGCTGAAGCTAACGGAAGAGTTAAGGACAACAAACTTCGAACCACAATCAATAATCTCACTTTGTGCCACTTGTTAAGATGATTGTCTTTCCCCTCTTAGAGGGCTCTGACTGCCACTGTCCAGCATCTCCATCTTCACAGCCGTGGCGCGGTGGGGAATCGATGCCAAACTAGGTGTGAAGAGCCACCTCTTGGGGTGCAAAGCCAGAAAAAAGGGAATTCCAGCAGGAAGAGTGACTCAAAAGTCACAACCACGGCTCCACAGAAAGAGAGGCTCAAGCAATAACAACCTTGTCTCTTCCACGGGAGGGTCCTGTGCAATCCCCCGAGTCTACCTGCAGGACCTCAAGACATACAGCAGTACTGGAATAACGAACCCCGCGATGGTGCAGCGTGGTGATGGCTGGCATTTCAACATGACAAGATTGCTTTCTTCAGGTACACAGAATTTCTCTCCACAGATTCAATTATGGATGCTGTACACGTACACATACAGAAGAACAAATTTCACCCCCAAGGATCCAACCGAAATCTATCTACTCCATGTGTTGCTAGCACCTTTTTTCATAAGTAGACCTTCTGGAGATAAGAAACCCACTGTCATGAAAGCCCAATTTTATATTTGCCTTAGGAACACACCTGAAAGCATCATCTTCTAAGACTACAGTATATTTGAGAAGATGTAAGCAAAGAGAACCTAATCTCTCACTCTTCTATACCTAAATCCAGCGTAAGCACTCACCATCTCCCATTTCATCTGAGAAAGGCAGACTGAAGACTGCCTCATCAATCATTCGGTTGGGGAGGTTTGTGTAGAATCGGCCAACTGTAGTTTCCAGGTTACTCAGCTGGTTTAGGACCATCATGCTTCCCTTGATGACAGGAAGGGCTGTTCGGTCCGGCACCCCGTACTTCACTGAGTTCTGCTCTGCCAGGTCCCGCAGAAAAGCCAGTTCCTTCAAACCTGTCACTCCCTCTGAAACGAGAGATGAGAGAAATAGAAGGAAGCAGATAAAAGAAGCTCGATTTCCATCCAGACTCGTGTATCTTGCTCCAAAGTACTGTAAATAAAAGCAACACGATATGTACGCTGTACTGTAGGGCTGGATCTACTATAGGCTTAGTTCAGCGATAAGGTGCAGTGCTGAAAGATTAGCACGGGTTTAGGAAAAGTAATTAGCTATTACAAAAGTTAAGAAGATTGCCTCTCACGTACTGTTGCACAGTGCAGAAACTGACCATGCTGTTCGCATCACCACTTTAAACAAAGATCTTTCAACCAAGACTTATGTGACCCATAAATCCACAGGACAGCTCTTTGTTCTCCACCGGTGGCTGAGCCACATAAAGGACCAGGAGTATATTACACAGCCTTGGAGATAACAGGCTTTGTTCTTTAGCTTAAAGTTTCACATTTTACTCTAGTCCCAGGCTGAATTCCTGCAGACAAATCAAAGACTTTTGTACATATTAAGTCTCAAATGAGTACTGAAATTTGCAGTCAGATGATCCATTGGCTAAAGCCTCAGTTTCCTCAGCTTTGTGTCCCGGTGCAATTTTAAGTAATGCAAAATGCAACCTTCTTACTGAAAAGGCTTTGGTGGAAAAAGCTGGGTCTTACGTTATCAAAGCATTTCAGGTTGTATTTGGTCTTACATTCACACTCCTTGGCCAATAACCGAAGCAGAAGTGACATACTCTTGTTCAGCTGCCCCAGCAAACACGGGCGGTGTCAGGCAGGTTTACAGCTTCAAGGGTTATCGGATTTAATTCAGTCTGGTTGCCACTAGACAATTCAGGCAACAACACTTTCTATCCTGAGCAGCTGCACTGTGATATATAAGCATATAATGGCATGCAGCTTATCCAGAAGTAACATCTGGATGCAGCCTCTGGATTACACGGGCCAAAATCCATTAACAATCTGCTCCCAGTAAGGTGTGGAATTCCATTTGGACAAGCTTAATAAACTAGCTGTACAATGAAAGGGAACCTTCACCCACTGGAAAAACAAAAACATTTCTCACCGTTCATGAGCGCGTAAGTAAGAATCATCACCGAGTTATTGAGGAAACTATTTTCTTCGTTGATGACACGTAGAGTAGCTTTTTTATCATCTTCTGGGGAATCTTTTGATGTAAGCCCAGCCGAGAGATAAATTATGACCATATCGGTATCTACAAAGAATTAAATGGATATAAAGCAGAAAATGCATTAGGTTTTTAACTCAGGAAAGCTGTGAGGTCACAGCCCTTGCATCTGCTCGCAACCATACATTGCCAACAGCTTCATTTGTGAGATCCAGCAGAATCCACAGAGAATAAACACACTGCAGACTTCTAAATTACATCCTCCATTGTTAAACTTTCACTGACAGCATTTAACAAAGAGATTTGGTGCCTGCCAGCCACCCAGAAGCCCCATGGCTTGTTTCTCCTGAGCAGACCTCACAGGCACCTTCTGGCCAGGCTTCAGCCAGGCAGAAGGGTGTGAGCCCAGTATGCTGCAGAAGCTGCTCTAACTCCATGGAGAGGGCTTAACAGAAACAAAAAGCCTGCAAGTTTCATCTCCTGACCCACTGTTCTCCCATCCTGCAATTTTATAGAGTGGAGCAGAACCATCTGAGACTCCCTGCGCCAGGAACAGTTAGGGACTGAGCTACTGCAAAGTCCTGGAGGACAAGACCACCATAAGCCAGCAATGGGTCCTCATGGCCAAGAGGGCTCCTGGGGAGCATGAAGAAGAGTGTGGCCAGCAGGTCAAGGGAGGTTCTCCTCCCCCTCTACTCTGCCCTAGGGAGGCCACAACTGGAGTATTGGGTCCAGTGCTGGGCTACACAGTTCAGGAGAAACAGGGAACTACTGGAGAGAGTCCAGAGGAGGCTGGGAAGATGATGAGAGACTGGAGCATCTCTGTGCCCAGGACAGGCTGAGAGCCCTGGGGTTGCTCAGCTGCAGAAGAGCAGCCTGAGAGGGGAGCTGAGCAATGCTGAGCAAGAGCTAAAGGGCCCTTTGGGGGGTGAGAGGATGGGGACAGACTCTGGTCAGGGGTGCCCAGCCACAGGACAAGGGCGTCAAGGGGCACCAACTGGAGCCCAGGGGGTTCCAGCTGAGCAGGAGGAGCAAGTTCTTTGGTGTGAGGGTGTGGGAGCCTGTGCCAGGCTGCCCAGAGAGTTTGTGGAGTCTCCTTCTCTGGAGAGATTCCAAAGTAGATGATCTCCAGAAGTCCCTTCCAGCCCCTGCCATGGTGGGATTCTGTGATCTGATTTAGTCCCAGACTCACAGCGTGATAGCTGGAGGACACTGTGGGATAAAAGGCACCTGATGCTTCTTATGGGGTAGGTCAGAGTGCAGTGCTTGAGAAATCCGTCACTAGCTCGTTTCACACAACGCCAAACACGTTTTTCCAGCTGAGCGTGCTCTTGGTGAAAGGCCTGCCCCAAAGCCCTGGAACATCACCGTTCAAATTACTGCTCACACACCATCCTGTTTCACAAGTATTTTACACATATAATTAAGATACTTGTAGGGATCATACCCCACCATACCATCTGAAGCACTCGAGGTTCATTGGCTATATACCAACTCTGTTGTCTCATCTGGGGTTTTTTTGGTGGTTTCACTGTGGTTTTGTTATTAAACAGGTAAGAATGCTTTGACCTGTATGTTTTGTCATCATGGCTTGAAAAGAATGTCAGCCAGAATTGGATAACAAACAAGTAAGAGGAGCTGTCGACTTTGGGGAAATTCCTGCATTGTTGTTTTAGAAGCTAAACCTGAGAAAATAAAAAAGGCAAAGCCAGGTATTATAGAACCATAGAATGCTGGGGGTCAGAAGGGACTTCTGGAGATCATTGAGTGCAACCCCCCAGCCAGAGCAGGAACATCCAGGGCAGCACAC
>JANIJG010011994.1:0-16046 GCA_024611175.1 Megaceryle torquata | reverse complement strand
GGGAACGAGAGGGAGGGCGGGGGGGGGTCAGGGCGGGGGTGGGGGGGGGGCCGGCGGGCGGGGGTGGGCGGGGGGGGGGGGGGGGGGGGGGGGGGGGGGGGGGGGGGGGGGGGGGGGGGGAGAGGATATTGGCTTGGGAGGGTGGGAAGTGAGACTGGTCCTTGGCTAGCCCATTTGCCTCTAAAATCTAAAAATGCTCACTCAGAAAAGCAAAACCCAGTTTGCAGAGAAATTGGCAAGACCTTTGGGCTGTCAGAGGAGACATGCTTTGTCAGAGATGCTGGCCAAGAGGCAGGGCAGGATTACTGGATGTAGGAATTGTTGGAGTCTGGACGCACTGAAGGGGATGTTGGCAGTGGAGAGGAACTGGGGATGGTGGGGCAGACAAAGCATGCTGGGACCTGCGCTGACTGGGGACAGTTCCTGGTCCAAGGCTCCTCCCTTGATGTGAGGGGAGTGCCTTCCCTTTGTTTCCTGGCCTGTTAACTCTCTCTCACCCTCTCTGACTTCTTCCATCTGTTCCCAGCCCTCCGTTCTTCCAGTGCCAAGCTGGTGAGAGGGGAGCAGGCAGTGGGGAGAGTGGGGGAACGTGTTTGTTGGCTTGCCTGATATGCAGGGAGGGCATTGTTTATTGTATCAGACATGCAGCAAAGCTTTCACTCGGAAAAGATCCTGTTTAGCCGGTGACATCCTCGGTCCCTGGGGCCCCGTTTCAAACAGCTTGTGATGAATGAGTTGAATTTGTGCAGCCCCCACAGCGGAGCGAGACTGGGGGTGGATGTTAGGAATTATCCCCAGTCCTACATACGTCTCTCGGGTGGCTGAAACTAGGCAGGTTCTGCTGCATTTGTCTGAAACATGGTGCTTTCCGGTCTGGGGAGGGAGCAGAGAACTGTTGCCTTTGTACTTGTGTTTTTAAAAAAGATGGTGATCAAAGCGTGGAACAAAGGATCAGAGAGGCTCCTTCCATTGAATTACCTCCTCACTTGTGGTGGTCTCAATCTGAGCAGCACTCTAGTCAAAAGATGGTAGAGGGGGCAACCTGAAGACATATGGGGATCTGGGGAGGGGGTGAGCCTAAAGTGCCCAGTTAGTGACACACATACCCACCCAGCAAATAATAGCTCCTCAGCAGGTCTGGCTGGTCCTACTTCTGCAGTTCCAGGCCACAGAGCTGTTTCTTCTTTTTCTGAGACACTAAAAAAAACCCCGTGTTTGCGTGATAGAGAGTGTGGGGCTGAAGGCCATGCTGATCATTTGAATGGCTTATTCACATTTTGTAGAATCTTAAAAGTTGTCTTGATGTTTACTCCTGCTTTCCCTTTTCCAGCCTTACATGCTCACAGGTAACACTCCCAACTTGCAGACAGCCTAATAGATGGATGCATCATCATCTTCCTAACTACACAGGGTAATGGGGAGATGAGAATTTATTCATCTTTCCACTGTTCAACTTGGGGAGTAGGGTTCATTCAAGATGCTAATGCTACTGCTGCCAAAAGTCATTGCGTGTGTGTCAGCAGATGGACTAGGAGAAGGAAAAATTCCTCCAGGGAATGGACAAGGAGCTGCTGCAGAGCTTTTGGACAAAAGTCTTCACAAAGGCAGGGGCAAGAGAGAAGGGATGGAAATGATCTTATCTATATGGACGTCGTGGATGTTTCCATGCTGAATGAAAGCCAGTGATTAAACACTGAGTTAAAAGGTAGATACTGGTCCAGGGTCACACTTTTACTGTGATCTGAGCCCCTTTTCCTGTTCTTTTCCTCCTTGTGCTCCTGATGCTTGTAAAAAATGGTCCTTGTAGTGGAGTGAAGGGATTGTATAGACTTGCTTTACTGGCCATCAGTCTTTAAGTAGAAGACATCAGCATCTTTCCAGATGTAACCATTGGACAAATGGCTCTATGTCTCAAGATGGCTTTTTCCCTTTCCCTTCTCCTGGCTCTTGAGTTAAAACTCTTATTAAATTCATCCCATTGCTCCTCCTTCCCCTCCCTCAGAGCACCCTAAATAATTCCTCTCGTGCTTAGTGTTTACAGCCTTCAAATATTTGCAGACTGTTGTCATGTCCCATTCTTCCTCCCCACCCTTCTTAGTTGTATCTCTTGTCTATGTTACATATTTAGCTCTTTTAATCTTTCTTAGTAAATCAATCCCTCTAGGCCCTGATCATTTCTGTTCCTGTCTTACAAATTCCTAGCATCTTGTCCGTCTCGACCTGGCGCTGTAGTATCTAGATGACACCTCTTTTGCTAGCATGCGGCTCTTGGCTAACTTCGTATACAATCCAGAACTTTTCAACAGGAGATGGATCTCCTTAGGATCTGGGGAGAGAAGGGATCCAGTTGTGT
The DNA here is from genome assembly GCA_024611175.1 of Megaceryle torquata. Lineage (NCBI taxonomy): Eukaryota > Metazoa > Chordata > Aves > Coraciiformes > Cerylidae > Megaceryle > Megaceryle torquata. Next base: position 13,693 of record JANIJG010011994.1, on the reverse strand, counting down.
CAACACTTCCTTTTTCTTTTTGGTCCATGGCTCTGGATGTAGTGTGTGAAAGAGAGTGGATGGAGAAATCTTTCTGCAGCTGTCCTTTATGAACTCTGAAAGTCTTATCACGGGGATCAGGAGACACAAATTAACCAGACCTACCAAAACTAGCTCTGCAGTATCTACAAAGCATCACCTTTGACTCCAGCTCATGCTTGGCATGCATGTTCTGGAGTAGTTTATTTTATGACAGTGTTCATAAGCTGCTCATGATCAGAGCTGCTCTCTGATTTGTGTTTGAGTGCAAATTTTAATAGTTCCAGATACGAGGAAGGGCTAGTCTGTGTGAGGCGGGCATAGGAGCAGGGGAGAGAGAAACAAGTCTTGAGTGTCATTCCCGTGACCTGTGTACAGCTCTTAATTCTTTCCATTTTAGGATGATGTGAAACATCTGGAATCCTCTCAGCTAGTTCAAGAGAAAGTTCAGCCTGTTCCTCTTTTGACAGCACACTTTGGGACCAGAGTGCTGGCTTTTGTGGCTGGCAGCTCAGTTCTTTTCAGTAAGAAGTGCGTAGGGTGGTGGTTTTGTGTCTTTACAAACTATATAGCAATACCTTCAACAAAGACGTCTGAGTAGCTTAATTCAGTACCAGATTCAGTTTATTTCTTCGTGCGTCTAATTTAGGATACAGCAAATGTTTCTATGTTGGCAAAAAATAAAGGTATTATTAAAGCACTCGGGAGAGGGAGAAGCTGGAGATTTGATAATTGTCTGTATTGAGCAGGTCAGGGCTGTTGAGAAACCAGAAGTAGCTGGGAATGTTTGGGAGGAGACACTGCATACTTGGCTCTGTTGAAATGATGTACCTGAGGTAATCAGTAATACTGCTTGGGAAGAGGTACAGCATATCACTGCCTGGTGAGCTGGCTTGGATTCAGGGGCTAGGTATCTGATCAGGGACAGCTAAAACTTCCACTCAGTTTAGGTACTGCTGATATATACAGAGTTACCTCCCAAAGTTTGGCACTTTTTGAGATAACAAGGCAGCTAACGTGTTTTAGGGCTGTTCTTCTAGCCTGGCTTATGGGATCAGAGCTGGTTTCCTATTCATGTGTCTTCCTCTGGGTTTGCCTTTGCAAATGGCGATGTGGAAAACTTTGTATGAAGTTGAAGTAGCTGAATCTCATTTTTGTCACAGTGAATAAATTTCAGGACAAATCTTAAGGTTTTGGCATCTGTATGGGCCTTGTTAAAAGTGTTTAGTTTTAGTGGAAGCTTGCACAATCTTCATTTCACCCTCGTTTCTGTGCAGGAGCCAATATTGCGACTGGTGAAGAGGTGGCCATCAAACTGGAATGTGTCAAAACCAAGCATCCCCAGCTCCACATTGAAAGCAAGTTCTACAAGATGATGCAGGGAGGAGGTGAGATGGGAAGGAAAGGATGGGGCCGGGGGAGTGGTTGAAGGAGGAAATTATTCTGGAGGGCCTTAGAAAGGAACTGATTTGGTGTTACATATGATCTTCTCAGCAGGGGATGCAGCAGTTTTCCTCTGTTCTATAGGCTTAATCTTTCTATTTCCCCAGTGGGTATCCCCTCCATTAAGTGGTGTGGAGCAGAGGGGGACTATAATGTGATGGTGATGGAGCTCTTGGGGCCCAGCTTGGAAGATCTCTTCAACTTCTGTTCCCGCAAATTTAGTCTCAAGACAGTTCTGCCCCTGGCAGACCAGATGGTGAGTTTCCTCTGAAGCATTTGTGCCTTCTCTCCTTTCCTGTGCCTTTTTTTTTTTTTTTTTTTTCCCTCTGCTCAAAATTCTGCCAGGTTTCTATTTCTTGATGAAGCTGTGGCCCTGGAACCTAGGCACTACTGACTTTCTTGATCTCCATCCCTCCTTCCTTCCTTCCCCTGCTGCTCACCCTGCATTACCATCATGTGCATAGATGCTTTAAGCCTGTGTGATGAATGACTGGCATCACTACTTGTGTTGACTCAACTGCCTGTGCCCTGAGTTTAAGACCCTTAGCTGCTCTGGACCTTCTCCATTCCCAACCTGCCTAAGTTTAAAAGATGACTGGTGTCAATATTGAAGCTCAAAGTTTTAGTCCATACAAACTTGCTCCTCATTCTGCCTTGTGGTGCTGATGGTGACTTCCCTGGATGGAGGACTGGGCTTGTGTGCAGCGTTGAATTTAATCTCTCTTCATCTCCAGATCCTTCTGCCTCCAGAGGGTGTCTTTTTCCTTGGCTGCTGTCTCATATTCTGTGCAAAACATCCCTTTCCCTGCTCTGACAGGCTAGCGTCCTGGACAGGGTACTTTTTTTTAACTGGTATTTATGATAAATTACATTCTCACTTGTCTCACTGTTTATTTATTTACTCCCCCCTCCAGATCAGCCGTATTGAGTACATTCATTCCAAGAACTTCATCCACCGGGATGTGAAGCCAGACAACTTCCTTATGGGCCTTGGCAAAAAAGGCAACCTAGTATACATCATAGATTTTGGTTTGGCCAAGAAGTACCGAGACGCCCGAACCCACCAGCACATCCCTTACCGGGAAAACAAGAACCTGACTGGCACAGCCCGTTACGCCTCTATCAACACCCACCTGGGAATTGGTAAGCCTGCTCTTGTCCCTTGCTGGGGCTTTCCTGGGGAGATAGTGTGTCCCCAGAAGGAGGGGGTTGGGTTCTGTCCCTGGCTCTGCTTCTGACCGGTGTTGAGATGGTAGGTAAATAACTGTTATGGTTGTGTTACCTCGCCTGTCTCTTGTGACACTCTGAGCTTCTGAATTGTCTGCTGGTAAGTGTTTGTGTGCTGCTTAGTGCTTTGGGATCCTGTTTCAGCAGCAGGTGACCTCCCTGACTTTACTGCTACTACCTCTGCCTTGCACAATTTTTGCAGGCTGATTAGATGTGTAAAGGAGAAGTTCACAGGCACTGAGCCTTTAGGGATGTGTGCAATTGAAACCTTTCTTGTTGACTCCTGAGTGCCTTCATCAGTGATTATTCTGTAGCTGTCAGGGCGGAGGATACAGGCCCATTGCAGTATGGCGATACTCCTGTTCCCCACCACTGAGGATGGGGACAGTTATGTGCTGGGAATGTACAAGAAGCTGAAATTTGGGGAGGCTTCCTACTGCCTGGACATCTAGGCAGGTTTTGTGATTGCGAGTTGGCTGTCACGGGCCTTCAGAATATGTGTGTGTCTGTGAACCACACTGCTCCATTCACTACTAAGAGAGACTGAGGCAGCTTTAGGGAGGTGGGGCTCTGCCCTTGGTGTCTATGGCTAGTACAGTGGGGATAAAACTAGGCTGGGAAAGAGTGCTGAGAGGTCAGCCAGGTCTTACTCTGGTGGTGGCCATCATCCCAGGTTTTTACAAAACCTCTTGCAGGTTAATACAGTGTTTAAATCTTCTGAAGTCACCCAAACTCTTGTCCTGGGAAGGAGACCCTGATGGTTGCTGTGAGGAGCAGAGGTGAAAACCTCTTGCAATTTTCTCTTTTGTTCTCAAGCAGATACTTTTCTCTGGTGTGTGACCTTTTTCCCCTGCTTGAGATAAACTTTGTCCACAGTGCAAGAGTTCCTTAGTTACTGCAGGGTCCGTTCTGAGCAGGATGACTCAGTTCTGATACTGGTTGGCAGATCTGAAGAGCAGAAACGCTGAAGCTGCCCTGCCTCTGGACCCAGAAAAGTAGCTCCTGTGCTCGCAGTGCAGCCCTTATCTATGAGAGGCCTTATTCTGAAATGCATAAGCTGGGAATTTGAAGATCAGAGCAAGGAACTCAAACTTGTTAAACTAACAGCTTCCATGGGATTTTGTGTCCTTACTCTTCCTAGGGAAAGCTTCCCATTCTTCCCTCTTGCAGATGGTTACTCAGAAATCTGGAATCAAGATTTAACCTCAGAAAATTAAGCAGTTTCCCACTGTTTTCCTTGCTTAATACTATATAATGGTAGAATGAAAATGCTTTATTTATATAAAAATGGGGAGTGTTGTGTGTTGAGAGTGGTCTCTGATCTCCTGACCTCCTCCACATAGTAAAAATAGTTCTTGGAGAGCTTTCCGAGTTGGTCTTCTGTATTTTGATTTGACCTGCTTATATATAACTGACTCTCCATTGAATTCTCAGTCAAGATTTCCACAGCCATGGTAACTGCCACAAGGAGACATGCACAAAATAATTCTCACTACTATGTCTGTTGATTCTTTTCCGTGTGCCTGCTCTGTCTGAACTGATCACGAGGGGCTAAATGTCTGGTTGTAGAGTTTGTCTTTATTTTGAAGGACTTTTATTATTCATCCCACCCCAACTTAGCCCTGTACTACTAGTGCTTGGCTTGTGTATTGAGATGAACAAACAATGTCTGAATGCTAATCCAAAAGCAAATCTCATATGCCATCAGTCTGAGCACAACCGTTGCTCTCTTCGTGCCCTTTGCTTTGGGAAAATCTGGGTGAGAGTTACTCTGCACAGCAGGTCTTGGGTGTATTATCTCCACGTTGTAGATAGTTCCCCTGTATGGCATAAAGGTTACGTAACTTGCCCAGAGGAAAGGGGATGGGGGTGTTGGGGTTGCAGCTGGAGTTCCTGTTTCTTAAGACCTTGCCACAGAGTGTGTGACAGACGTGTTTGTGAGTTAGTGTTACTTGCCATGGGAATCTTCACTCTGAATTTTTTGACTTTTCAGAGACTAAGTTCTCTGTCTTAATGTTACATTAATGTGGTTTAGGGAGAGGGAAGGAACCAGGTGCCGGGGTATTCATGTGACAGGAATAGCAAATGAATAAATGCCTTTATTTGAATGTGCAAGCTAAGGGTTAGGCATTCCAGTGTCTGGAGGAAACACATTCTTTTCCCAGTGACTGGGTGAAAAAGTAGTAGGCGAGATTGGGGCGGGTTTCCACAGCTGGAGACTTGCTGTTGGGAGAGTCATTGGACTGTGCAGGCTTTGGTTCACGCATTCCAGTCAATTTTCACGTGCTCTGGGGATGAGAGTCTCTTGCACCCTCTGGTGCTTGTAAAGTCTGAAATAGATGCCGGGGGTGCCCAGGAGACAGTCTTGGAAGAAGCCTGGTGGGCTGTCTGGATGACAGGAGGCTGGAGGCAGGGGGCAGTTCTTCCCTAAATGTGTGTCCTAGATGGCATCAGTGTAGGTTGAGCAGAGCATAAAGTTCTTCTGCTCATCCTGTCCTCTGTCACCCATTCCCGATTTTTTGTGTAATTTTTTAACAAGCTGTTGCCATACAGTGGGGAGAGAAAGGGGAAGTATAGTCCCAGCATGTGCAAAATTAGATCAGTGTGTAGTCAGGAAAACTGCTTGGTTAAGAATGCTTACAGCTGGGCTGACCCCAGTGAAGACCACTGATTTCTAGGGAGCCCTGCATGGGAACAGCATAGGATTGGAGTTGGGGGGAAGCTCTGTCCTTGGGGACCGGGAGGAACTTCACACTGTGAAGAAACAAGCTTTGTCACAAACCTTACATCCAAGGCAACCAACTCCCAGTCTTCTGTCTTTGCCCAAGCATATCTTCCCTGGGTAACTCACTGTCCTGCTACTCGTCCCTGACTCAGCTCCTCCTGAGGACCATGCTTTGGGAAGGGACTGAAGCTATGAGATGGCTGGGAGCCTCCCTGGGAGTGGGAGGGAATTGGATTGCTTGCAGAGTGGGTTGGATTTGAGAGGTCCTGCTGGGTTGTATGGGAAGGTGACCTTGTGTTGTATGTTGGAAGGGATTTTGTGAGTGAGGGGGAAAAGGATGAGTGTCTTATAAAAGTAGCAGTCCCCCATCTGTTGCAGAAGAGTTGGGAAGCTGAACTAAAATGGAAAGAGGAAGTTTGATGTGGTGTCACAGGACTGTAATCCTGCTTCTGGACTGACTTGTTCTGGGTGTGCATTTATGTCACTTGTGTTTCTCTTTCTCAAACTGTAAAGAGATCTTTTGCCCGTGTCCCAGGCGTGCTGCGAGTGTTAGTCAATGATTGTCAAGCTTCTAAAAGTGGAAAGTAGTGCTGTTAAGTAATGCTGCTTTGGTGTGTGGAGGTGAACTTTTTTCCTAACTGATTAATTACTGTACTTTTGCTGTTTAATGGTATCTAGTGTCCTGTAGCTGTTGGTATATGAGGCCAGGTAAAAAAAATAAATTAAAAAACAAATATGGAGGTAGCTTGGGGATTTGTAACAGTAGCTGAAGATAAAGCAAAGAAATGGGATGTAGAAGCTGTTTTTCTTCACCATCATCCAGGGTTTAATTCAGGATCCTGTACTTAAGTGAAAGACAACTATGGTGTTTTGAGGTAGCCTGACAACTATGATCCCATCATTTTGGTGTTTCAGGCTCTTCATGGACTTGAATCTCACTGAAATTAAGTGGGCTACAATGACTATATGTACCTGAGAAATGATACTTGGGGATGTGACACAGACATTTATCAGTCTGCATTTTAATAATTGGGTATCCTGCTTACAGTTATTTTACCTCAGTCATTTTGCTCTGTTGAGGCATGGCTAAGGTGTGTTTGAATGCATGTGATGGATCCTAGTGAGCTGCCTGGTTTGGTTTTGTAACCCCTCTTCTTGTCTCTAGTGGGGGATGCTACATCTCCTTACTGACTTAACTCTCCCTGACCTCAAATCTCTAATTCTGGCCTTCCCCAGATCACTAGGACTGTTCCTAGGCATATGTTCACAGAACCTCTCCTGTTCTGGATGGGGTAGGTGGCTGTGCTTAAAGCTGCTGTGCTCCGTGCAAATGGAGATGCGTGTGCAGCCTACCTTAAGCAGTGTGCAGTTCAAGCAAGATTTTGGGGGCAAAGTCCTGATTTATTTCTAAAAAAACTGAGTTGTCTGTTCAGTAGGTTTCCCTGGTCCCTGCCCTGCCTTTCCCTGCTTCTCTGAGGGGCACCCCTCAGTGCTCCAGACGGGGAACCCACAGTTGCAGGCTTTAAAGCTACAGCCTAGATAAGTCAAGGGTTGGCTTATTGCAGGATTGATGAGGTTACCTTTGTCACCCGTGTTTTTGGGCCCTGGATATGCTTTCTGACTCCCATTTCCACAGGCCTGCTGTCTCAGGATTTATGTCATTATGAAATATTGTTCAGTTTTATTTATTTGGTATGCATGGTGTGTAATCACAGCCCTCCGAGTGCACATATCCCAGCCATAGGCTCAATGCAAAACTGTGGGTTTCTTTCCCCTTCTCCCTTTGTAGCATCTAAGCATCTCCCAGCCAGTCATGTAGTTATCTTTGGCAGCCGCCTGATAAGATTAGGAAGCATTAGCCCCTTTAAAGTGGGCAACACGAGCAATAAGTTAGTGAGGTCAAAAAAAGCTGTTATTTCTGCATACTCCAAGTTAAGATACTTGGGGGAATTGTATGTCATCTTCCTTCTCTACTACTATCTCGAAACATGGTGGTTTTATGGCATTGCATGCACTTTGAACCAAAGGCTCTCTCCTCCTAGTTATGGAGTGATGACACCCTCCTTTTCTTCTGTAACCACAGTGAGGCTTTTCCCCCTAATATTTTTAATTTGCCAAGCCTCCTAGTCCACAAACAACCAACCATGCACAAAAAAAAAACCCAAAACAAACAAAACCCCAGAACAACAAACAAGCAAAAAACCCACACCAAAACAAACAAATAAAAACCCCCAAACCCACAAACAAACAAAAACACAAACAAAACACCAAACCGCCAAAAAACCCACACTAGGAGATTTATGAGAGGCATGCAGGAGAAGACAGTCTCATGGTGACCCACAGCTTATGCTGGTACATCTGGACACTATTATCTGTAACCTGCTACAGCTACTCCTTCATCAGGGTTCATGTCAGCTAGCAGAGTAAGGGGAGCTGTAATAATCTACTGACCTTTGGATGGGCAAGTGGTAGGTAGCATGTAACTGATACTGAGAATAAACCCACAGACCAACATATAATCTGCAGTATTTTCTAGAACCTGGCACTGAATCTAGCAAAATGTGCTGTAGTAGTGAATGAATCTAAAAGATAAAGCTCTTTAGTCTTTTCTCTACCCCTGTGCTCTTCCTCAAGCCATATTTTGTCTCTGCTTTCTGTTTAAGTTGTTGAGGAGTCAGTAGTTCCTTGTTTCTGCCCTGTGTAAGGAATATCAGCAGGTTAATTAGAAGATGAGGTTGAAAGGGTTGGGCTTACCTCTGTTAGCTTTGCCTTTCTGCACCTGCCTCTGCCATGACTAATGGCCAGGGTGATCATTCTGGGTGGAGAAGTGTAGGTGCCCTTCCTCTGGGACTGGGAAGAGCAAAGTAGGCAGTGTAACTGCAGCACTTCTTGAGCTGTTGAATTCTTGTGTGAATTAAGGCTTGTCCAAGTGAGGAGGTAGTCAAGAGTAATTACTCATTTATGAAGTGATGAAGTGGGTTGGGCTGTATGGGGAGAGGAGTGCCTCAACTCTTGCAGTATGAACATCCCCCCAGGAATTTGTACTGGAATGTTTTCTACAGGTTTGTCTATCCATAGAAATCTACCAAAGGAGAGAAGTGGTTTCTTTTGTTCTGTGTTCACCTTCAGAGCTGTGTGACTGCCAAACCAGTATTGATTGCTGCTTACTCCTTGCCCCTTTGTAACTTGTTCCTACAGAACAAAGTCGCCGTGATGACCTGGAGAGCCTGGGCTACGTTCTCATGTATTTCAACCTGGGCTCACTGCCCTGGCAGGGCCTCAAGGCTGCCACCAAGCGCCAAAAGTATGAGAGGATCAGTGAGAAAAAGATGTCAACGCCCATTGAGGTGCTCTGCAAAGGGTACCCTTGTAAGTGCTTTTGTCTTGATGGCTGTCTTGTCTGATGCATGTCTTGCTCTCCTGCTGAATCCCTGTAGAGTCTTGGGTCCTGAAGGGCAATACCCATTACCCTCAGACCAGGATGTGCTGCTGACGCAGTGATGAGAAGGATAAGAGACTGGTGGTGACACAGTTCTGGTTCAGAAGTGGGAAATGTAGATGTATTTGTGGAGAGTCAAGGCTTGTATTAGTAAGAACATGAGGGTGCTGAGAGGTATCTTTAGGACCTCAGAAACAGTCTGGAACAGGGGTGGGCGGTGAGGTGAGGTGGTCTGTGGATGATCCTGAATTATTCTGGGTAATGAGGATGAGTGCCAACTGTGATGAATCCCAGAAATAACCTGACAGTGAAGTGTCAAATTCAGTTCTTTTGTATGTAAATGTGGAGTAATCTATGTGAGGAGAGAGTAGAAGGCTTTGTCCTCATGTCACGTGCAGTACAGTGGGCTTTGAGCTGGCTGGTGCCACTCACTAATAAGTTGTTGCAGTGACAATAGACAATTCTGTGAAAGCATCAACTTTGTGCTTACTGGCTATTGAGGAAAGCAGTTCAGGTGCTAGGAATTAGTAGGAAAGAAAAGAAGCCCAACCAGTGTGCATAAACCTGTGGTCCACTCACACCTAGCATGCAGCTCCAGTCCATCCCACTATTTCAGAAAGGATGCTGTAGAACAGGAAAAAAAGCCCAGGAAAGGCCAAAAGTGTGATCAGAAGTGAGGCAATTTCGATACAAGCAATGAATTTGCTGTAACCTGGAAAAGAGATCATTATAGAGATGATAAAAGACTACACTCTTGCAGTTCCTCCAGAAGTTTGAATGGGAGCTGATCATTTGGTGCCCCCAGAAATGAAGTTGGTTCCTGCTAGCTTAAAAATAAAACAATGTGGTTCTTCACACAGCCAGTGGGAGACCTGTGGAACTCCTTCCCAGAAGGTGTGGATACTTAAAGCTTAGAGGAGTTCAAGGAGAGGTTGGACAACTATGTGGGAGAGAGATCCACTGAGGGTTGCTAAATTAGTAGAAACCACATCCACATAAGGAAGCTCCCTGATCTGAAAGTAGGTGGAAGCTGGGCTAATATCACAGAAGTCTTCAGTCACACTTGCCCCAGTCTTTCTCCTCTGTAGCTGTCTACTTCAGACCACTGCTTAAGACAAACTACTGAACTAGGAGGACCTCTGGTGTGGTTCAAGCTTCCCAAAGCTCACCTCTTTAGGTCTTCATTCTTACTCTCCTTCAGAAGGCTCAATGACTTACTACCCCTTGCTTCGAAAAGCATCCAGAAAGGAGGCGTGCAAGCATTTCCCCTGGTAAAAATAGGGATGGGGTCTCCTTGGTGGCCAAAGCACCGCAACCAGCAGGCTGCATTTTCATTACACAGCTCTGTGTTAGTGCCATCCTGATGCAGCACACCACCGCTGACAGGCCACAGTGGCTCTCTGGTGGGACCAGGGGGTTTGGATGTTACTCAATAACCAACTGTTCTCTGCTCTCTCCAGCCGAGTTCTCAACATACCTCAACTTCTGCCGCTCACTGAGGTTTGATGACAAACCTGACTACTCATACCTCCGGCAGCTCTTCCGCAACCTCTTCCACCGCCAAGGCTTCTCCTATGACTATGTCTTTGACTGGAACATGCTTAAATTTGTGAGTGTCTGTGTGTGGTGAAAGGGCTGGAGGACAGGGGTTGACTTGGATCATGGAGGTGGGGGAGAAAGGTTGGAAACTGCCTGCCTCTTGTACCCTGGTGAGCAGCTTAAGAAGGGGAACCAGGTAGAGTGAAAAGACGCTGAGTTGTTTGGTGGTGCTAACTGGAGGGCATAGCTACTGTTGTATTATTGTGTCTAATGGAGCATATGTTTCAACAGATCTATAGGTAGGTAGAGATAACTTTTCAGGAGAACTATATTTGGAAGTGGGATACAGATGTGGATTGCAATAACAGCTGTAATACCATAGGTGTTCTTCCTTCTTTTTTCATGAAAGAGAATGAGGCATTCTCTTGATGGAGTTGAAGATGGTGGGGGGAGAGCATTTTTTGGGATAGACCTCTGCTTTCTTGGCATGATGGAACACCGTGTTTTCTGTCTGGGGCTGCTGCGCTTTCTCCTGCCTGACAGCCGTGTGCGGTGTGGGGGTTTCTCTCCTCTTCAGGGAGCAGCCAGGAATCCTGAGGATATGGATCGGGAGCGGCGAGAGCATGAGCGAGAAGAGAGGATGGGGCAGCTCCGGGGGTCAGCCACACGAGCGCTGCCCCCTGGCCCGCCTGCTGGAGCCACTGCCAACCGCCTTCGCAATGTCACTGAGCCCATGGCCTCCACCCCCACCTCCCGAATCCAACAGTCTGGTGAGTGGGGTGGGAGAGTTGGGGGATGGTGAAATCCCTGTTGTTGGCTCGAAACCAAAACTCTTGACTGATAACTCTTGCCTCATGTTTCTCTGCCTCAACAGGAAACACGTCCCCCAGAGCAATCTCAAGAGTGGACAGGGAACGGAAGGTCAGCATGAGGTTACACCGAGGAGCTCCTGCCAATGTCTCCTCATCTGACCTCACAGGACGGCAAGAAGTGTCACGGATTTCAGCATCACAGGTGAGTTCCTGCTGTGGTTTTTGTGGCCTTGGCCAGGATGTCCAAGAAGGGCTACGAGACCCACAGCAGTTTTTACCTGATCTGCTGGAGCTGAGATGAGCCTGAGGTTTCTAGTGTGGTGAGGGGAGTGGTACCAAGTTACACCTTCAGTTACATATTCAGTTACAGGCCATGCTCAGTTTCATCATGTAGGGAAGGGACGCCATCCAGAAGGACCTTGTAAGGCTTGAGAGATGGGCCCATGCCAACCTCGTGAAGTTCAACAAGGCCAAGTGCAAGGTCCTGCACATAGTTCAGGGCACAAATACAGGCTTGGTGGAGTATGGATAGAGAGTAGTCCTGAGGAGAAAGAGACTTGGGGCTGCTCATTGATAAAAAGCTCAACATGAGCCAGCAATGTGCTAGCGCAGCCCAGGAGGCCAAATATATATCCTGGGCCTCAACAGAAGAAGCGTGGCCAGCAGATTGAGGGAGGTGATTCTCCCCCTCTACTCTGCTCTTGTGAGATGCCACCTGGAATACTGAATATCCAGCTCTGGAGCCCCCAACACAAGACATGGACTTGTTGGAGTGAGTCTGGAGGAGGGGCATAAAAGTGATCAGAAGGCTGGAACACCTGTCTGAAGAAGGGCTGAAAGAGTTGGGGTTGTTCAGCCTGGAGAAGATAATGCTCTGTGGAGACCTTACTGCAGTCTTCCAGTATCTGAAGGGGGACAGAGGCTTGTAGTGATAGGATGAGGGGTGATGGCTTCAAAATGGAAGAGGGTAGATTTAGATTAGAAATTAGGAAGAAGTTCTTTACCCTGAGGATGGTGAGACACTGGAACAGATTAACCAGGAAAGTTGAGGATGCTCCATCACTGGATGTGCCAAGACTAGTCTGGACAGAGCTCTGAGCAACCTTGTCTAGTGGGAGGTGTCCCTGCCCATGGCAGAGCGGTTGAAGCTAGATGATCTTTAAGGTCCATTCCCACCCAAGTTCTGCTTTGTTGGGAGTAAGCCTTCACCTGAGTTTCTTCTAGACCAGTGGTTTGGAGAAGTGAAACAGTAAACTTGGGAGGGAGGGTGTCCTGAGAGAAACATGCAGCCTCTATGTTTTTACATCCTTGTGCCTGTTTCTTCCTCTGTCTCTGACCAATTTCTTCCAATTTCTCTTGCAGACAAGTGTGCCATTTGATCACCTTGGGAAGTGAGGAGCAATTGCCACTGGACCAGTGTTTGCTTAGGTGAGCCTGCCCTCATGCCTGGGATCCCCCAAGGAGGGAATTGCTGGCACTGGGGATTAGGTTAAGGCTTTGATGTTGCTGTGGGAGATTGGTACATCTCAATTCCTTGGCCTTGCTTGGGATGGTTTTTTTTTTGCTTCAGAGAGAAGGATAAGACTATCTGCCAAAACCTTGGGGGGTGGATTATCTTGGGTGTGAAGGTGGCTTCCGTTTCTCCAGGAGGGTGGAGAAGGTGCTGGGCTGGGGGGCTATTTCATTAGTTCTAATGAATATTTCTCTGGTGGTGTGATCGGGCTGGGGAAGAGAGTGCTGAGCATGTGGTCAAGTGTGTGAGACTTTGCCTGACTAGCAAGTGCCCCCTTGTAGAGGCAACAACAGTAGCTGGACAAGGTAACTCCAAGGGGTGGCAGGAGTATAGAAGGAAAGGGCTGATTGGATTTGTTACACTCCAGTTGGCATTGGAAGTGCCGGGAAGAGCCTTTTCTCCTAACACCTTTCCCTTTTTTCCTCTCTTCTTAATTCTCTTTCTAGTGTCTTCACTGTATTTTTCTTTTAAAAAACAAACAAAGAAAAAAAAATTAAAAAAAAAAAAGACAAACAAACAAAAAAAGCAACAGAATTTCTTTTTGCCAACGACGAGGAGTCGAGCTGTGCCCCCGCGCTGGTGTGAGCCATTTCCGAGAGGGCCGTCTGCATCCCCCAGCGTGAGTGCCTCCGAGAAGCTGATGACGCGAGAGCCATGCAGGATCACCTCTGCTGCTCCAGCCCCACCTGGGCCCAACTGCTACCCCTGCTTCCCTCTTCAGACTCTCTGTTCCTGGGTGTTCTTTTCTTTTCTTTTTTTTTTTTTTTTTCCCCCCTTTCCTGGATATCTTCTACTTTATTTTTGGTTTTAATTATTATTTTCAAAACATATGGTTTCTAGTCATATACATTTTAACTTTGTTCTCCTTTTTTTCTGAGGGCAGGTGATGGTGAGGGGGATGGGTTTTTGTTTGGGGTTTTTCTTTTTTTTTGGGGGGGGGGGGGGGTTGGTTGGTTTGGTTGTTTTTGTTTTTGGGG
>JANIJG010011990.1:10237-41553 GCA_024611175.1 Megaceryle torquata | reverse complement strand
CTCACCCCCCTGCACAGGCTGAAAGGAAGAGACCTTGTGTAGGCCGCTCCACTTGGCAACATGCTGCTATACAGTTCATGACTAGAGGATATCCTAAATTCATTTACATAGATATATAAATATATGCGTGTGTGTGTGTATTTTATATGAAATATGAAACCAGTGATTTCTTAGCCAACCCCTTAATTTGTCTGAAACAGTGCAGGCATAATGGAAACTGCCCACACATTTTTCCATTAAAAGTTACAAAGGGAAGGGAGGGGGAAACTGGTGATAGAAAAACACATGCTCACTCAGCTGTCACAGACGTGCCATGCAGTTAGGCAGCAACATGCACTCACACCAGTTTTGCTGGGAAAAGTGTCATCTTTATTCTGGTGCTTACTGCTGGTCTTACTGCAGTGAGTGTAAAGACATCCCAGCTTGTGCGTATCAGTTTCACAGGTGTCCTCCTCTGGGTTAAAAAGAGATGGCCTTGCCATGCCAGTGCCCCTCTCATGGGGCTGGATGGTCATGTGGGTGACCCTATGGAGCCTTAAGGAGAAAGTGTGTCTGGGTGGGTTATAAACATGCTCCCTGTCCCAACAGCTGTTTGACCTTGCTAGGAATGGGACACACCAGCTTTCTGTGTGGTCTGTCCAGCCCAAACATGATTTTCCCCAAGGATGGATACATGTGACCCTGTGCTGCTGAGAGTCAGCCAAGGCAGTGCTGCCCAGCAGGCACCCATGGCATTGAGCCACACTGGGTGGCTCCAGCGGTTCCCTGATGGACACAGCAGGAAGGGGAGTGAGGGGAGGCCAGTGGTGGGAGCACCAGCAGTTCCTCAGCCTCAGGAAGCTCCCTGGGCCATCACCCCAAGGGCCGGGCACTTCCCTTGCTGCCTTCCTGCTGCCCACCAGCATCAGGGCTCTTTGTGGTCTGGCAGGGGCATCCCCTCACTACATGACTTATACATATACTGCCAGGAAGCAGCAGATTATTAGAATCATAGAATTGTTCTCATTGGAAGAGACCTTTCAGATCATCAAGTCCAACTGTTAGCACTGTCACTACTAAACCATGTTCCTGAGCACCCACATCTCTACAGCTTTTAAATCCCTCCAGGGATGCAGACTCCACCACTGCCCTGGGCAGTCTGGGACAGGCCTCAACAACCCTTTCAGGGAATAAATTTTTCCTTAATATCCAATCTGAACATCCCTTGGTGCAACTTGAGGCCATTTCCTCTTGTTCTATTGCTTGTTACTTTGGAGAAGAGACTGACCCCCTTGCTAGCAATGGCCCATGCCAGGTTTCTGTGTGGTTTGTCCAGTCCAAATATGAGGAATTTTCTAATAAATTACTAATAAATCTCCTCTCAGGTAGTTCTAGAGAGCAGTAAGGTCTCCCATCAGCCTCCTTTTCTCCAGGCTAAACAACCTCAGCCACTCTTCGTACGTGTTGTTCTCTAGACCCTTCACCAGCTTCATTGCCCTTTGGACAGGCTCCGGCTCTACAACTATCTTGTAGTGAGGGGCCCAAACCTGAACCCAGTATTCAAGGTGAGGCCTCACCAGTGCCAAGTACAGAGGTACAATTACTCCTCTCCTCCTGCTGGCCATGCTCTTTCTAATACAAGCCAGGATACTGTTGGCCATCTTGGCCACCTGGGCACACTGCTTGCTCGTGTTCTATCTAACAAATACCAGGCAAGGTGACTTTCCCCTCTTTCCCATCTTTGACTGACCTGACCCCACTCAGCTGAAAGTGTCAGGTGCATCCTTGGCAGTGAGTGCTAATGTCACGATGGAAATGCTTCAGCTGGCAAAGGCAGTGCTACGGGCTCACCAGCGTGTTTTGAAGGAATGTGTTGTGTTGACAGTGCTAACCATTTTGCACAGCGGTGGAGAAAAATGCAGCTGGTAACTAATGCAGGACTGAGGGGATTCGTGAATGTGTGTTTTTGTTTTGCACTATATTGTCCTGTAGCCCATATGCATCACTGTGGGTCATGTTAGTGGAATGTTGCTGCTCAGCAGCTGTCTGGGTGATAGGAAGCCAGGGCCTCGCATCCTTTTGACCATCAAAGGTATGTTATTCTGTCCTTTTACAGCTGCCTTGGGCATGCCTCTTTCTCAGCAGCAGTGCCAGCTCAAGGCGTTCCCCCAAACTCGACTCTGAAGCTGTGTGATATCTCTATCTGGTGACTGATCAGGATTAAAAATAACTTGGATAACTTGTCTGATTCCTCTTGTTGCACAAACAGCTGTGCCCACCCAGGAAAAAGGTATTGCAGAGTAATGAGAGGCCAGGAGGTGAAAACACCCTACCCTGATGAGAAACAGGTAAACCGAACTGCTCAGATACAGAATGAGAGGTTGCTGTGAAGTCTGTATTTTAAGTTTTCTTTTAGGAAGCAGGATGGGTAATGGTGGGGGCGTCTCTGAGGATTTTGCAGTGTTAAGACCGTAAGTCCCATTTACTTCTGCTTGTTTTAGTCCCCCTTCTATCTTTGTCTGGGTCTTCTGATACGCACCATTCTGTGGTAACTTAGAAACACATCAGCAGCTTCTAACTACCAACCTGTGCCTGGGAACGTAAGACCACAAACCCTTTCTCAGGTCTTATTCTAATATGAAGAGCTTTGTATTTAAGAGGCTGATCCAAACTTGGCCACAGTAAACTCCAGCACCTTGCTAAGGTCTACTACTCAAACTCATTCCAGATCAACTTTATTCATTGGAAAGGAGGTAAATAGAACAGAGAGGGGAAAAGAAAAAAAAAAAAAAGGAGGCAGCCCAGGTTTTCATGGATCATAATTTATTATAAAATAGGACTGACTTTGTTTTTAATAAAGGCCATTGCTTAAGACTGCAGAAGTGTGAACACTCTTGATCTGTGCTCCAGGACTCATCTTATGAAAAACCTGGTAGGTCCTGACCGGTGGTTATTAGACTCCCTCAGTTTCTAGCCTTGGCAGATTATGAGTGTTACCACACTTGAAACTTTGTGCGTCATTTCATTTATTAAAATAATTTTTCCTCTTCCCTGACACTTTATTTGTTATGTTCCATATTAATGTTGTAGTAGCATTTCTCAATAGCACCATAATTTACTAATCCGTAGACTGCAGGGATGTGTTTTATATTTCAAGATCTGTGACTGCCCTCCCATTGCCCCCCAGAGAAACTTGAGACTGTTGTTCCCCCCCGTACTGCCAAGTGAAGTAAAAAGCAGAGCTTTCTCCCCACGCTGCAGAAAATACCTGTCTTCCCTATTAAGTGACTGATCCTGGAGTTGCTTATGCCTTTCATCCATCTGCTGTCAATTTAACTGGCTCCGCAAGCTAGTGGCTCCTTCTTATGACCCTGCAAGAATTTACAAAACCTGGTTTCTATAAAAATTTAAGGGGCGATCCCCATGTTTACCCTCTTGCTCAACCATGTTTTGTTACTACCAGCTAGTGCTAGAATATACCCATGTTTTCCCCCACATCTGACTCAAGCCTGTGTCTGGGAAGAGCTGATGACTTGGCCAAGATTTCCAGCTGCACAAGTTACCTCAGTAGACCAGTTGCTGTTGCATATGTGTGGTAGCTTTGCCTGGACCACTGTGTTTCTGGACACCTGGAGCGTACATGCAGTGCTGAGGCTCTGCAGCCTGTCAGACTAGGTCTGGCAGATCCAGGGAGAGCCTTCGCAGTGTATGTGCCACGCATTTGGTCAGAGTGGGTGTCCCAGGCCCAGGCTGCTTATTAATCCCCTGATTTGCACCACTTGGGCAGATCTACACAAGCCTGACACTTCCCAGACTCAGCAGACTTACTATGCATATGCCAATGCTGGGGGGATCACTGCGCACGTGCCTGCCTGGGAAGTCACAGCTGACCATCACCTGCAAGGCCAACGCAGACAGAGACAAGATGTAGAGCATGTATGTGTGTATGTACACAGCAGAAGGAATTGTCTTTCACGGCTGTCTTGAACCTTTCAGCTAAGACCGACTGCCGTGCAAGCGTGGCTTCACCGCTGTGTGCACATCTGTGTATCCCAATATGTAACCCCAACACAGGCACTTCTCTAGGAGTATTGAGCCTTAGTTTTCCAAACGAAGACATTGACTTGCAGCACAACAGGCTTTTACAGGATGGAACTGTAAGTATTTATTTACCCACGGTGCAATTTTTATCTTTCATAAGAATGCAGGTATCAGCTGTTCAATTACAGGATTATGTATGTAAACTTGCACTTCCTATAAGTTTGGAAGTAAAACCTTTGCCTAACAACAGTCTTATTCTTGGCAATCAAGTTCCATCTACAGAAGCCTTTCATGTTAGACATAGCCCATGTGTGAGTTGTTACAATTCAATAAATACTTTACAAAAATAATGCTAGCTTTAAAAAAAAAAAAAAGAAGACATTTTAACTCACCAATAGTTCCTCCCAGACAGCTTCCTTAAAGAACTGCTTCTTCTCTAGGACACTGTGCGCTCAGCATATGATACATGGGGGAAAGGGGCTGGTTGCGTGCTGTATCTCAGGGAACTTAGAAATGTGGATTCCACTTTTCCTGTTCTTTAAAAAAATAAACTTCTTTCTTTTCTTAAAATAAACAAACAGATCTAAACACTCTTCATATTAAAAACTGGGAAGTAAATGATTTTGTTGGTTTTTTTTTCTTTGACAAAATTTCCTTCTCTGTCCTTTCTCATCCAGACTTAGGTCCTGCTCAGCGCACAGGCAGCTGCCCTGCAGGTCTGCTCTCCAGCATAAGACATGAGCCCTGACAGCTGTAGCTCCATACCTGAGATGTTTCCAGGAATGGGCTGTTAGTAACTCTTGCAGAACCACTGCATCAGGATGACTTCTGCTCTGCAGGAAAACTACAGCTACGTCTGCCTGCGAGCTTACCCCAGGTGGAGTGCAAAACCCTGAGCTTGAAGATAACAGGAATAATTCCAAGAAAAAATTGCCAGTAAGTGTCTATATTCAGTTTTAAGTATTACCCTTACAAATTTTTTTTTTCTTTTCTTAGATACTAGTCATGAGATCAATTATAGAGAAAACTGATGCTGTAGGTGCATTAATCTTGTAAACCATTCCCATATGGAAGAGCACATTCTTCATTCCTGTTGTTTAGAACAACTTTTAAATATGTGCCCTCCTCAGCTGGGGCCTCGGGGCCTGATGGTGACAGCAGCTGCCTCCCCCCTCCTTGTGTTACAGTTGGGGAATAAAATGAAATGCACGTTATTAAATGAACGTTATCGCATTATAAAATCATACCAGCACAAGTTTTATGTATGTCTGTATGTAAAAATAGGTGTGTGTGAGATAGGGAGATACGTGCTTATAAATTACACACACTATGAAAAATACTTATGTATTATATTACAACTATGTACATTCATTAGAAAGAAACCGATCAACCCCTGTCAAGGAGACAAAGCAGCAGCTGTTAACAGTTCTTCGGCATCCAGGAAACGAATGCTATTTTGTGTCTGAAGAGGAGGAAAATCTTCTCAGTATTCCCGTGCTTCTTGAAATTGCTTGTAGTAGTCTTCATCTGAAGGATTTTCTGTACACTTCTGCCCATTGTTGGGAGGCCGTGCTTCATTGTACCGGCTCCAGTCACCCTTGCATATAATCCAAGGCAGAATGTCCACTTTGTAATGGAGTTCTGCTGAGAATTCGATGCTGATCAGGTTTGGTGTGCCTGCCCCTTTCCCTCTGGTAATCAGCTGCATATTATCATCATAGCAGCAGTGCTGTGCTGCAAGCGTTGTGCTTTCCAGAGAGAGCATGGAGCGGATGCAGTACCGTGCAGTGGGCTTATAGATCTCCAGTTTTTCCTTCGGACCGCTTGCATCTTTCCAGCGAAAGTTTTTCCTCTTAATTCGATCATAGATTTCAGCAGTGCTGTATGCAACTTCTCTGGGGTAGGAGCATGGGCAGCTGGGAAGATCGTTGACCACTTTGTGCATATATTTCTTCAAGAACTCACTTTTGCAGCTCATCCATCTTTCACAGCTATCAGTATCTGTTTAAGGGCAGGAAATGGAAACTTAAGATACATTATGCAGCATCCCAGTTCTTACAACCAGTGGTGATAACAAATGAGTGAAGTAAATGAGTAACTGTTCAGCACCAAGGCTTTGCTTAAGAAAGAAAGGGCAGCCAAAGCTTGCCTCCCTGCCTGCACTCTGTGTTCGTGTGCCGTCCTCTCAGATAAAAAAATCACGTTTGTGACTGGACTGGCTTTAGGGCCTCAGGCACTGCTACTCTGAATTACAGTGCAGCACCACACCGGGAAGAATCTTCGTCATTTCTTCTGCCTGCTAAATTCCAATTTAGGCTGCCACGCAGCACAAGCACTACCTTGGGCTTATGAGCAATAGAACTGACATAGGGAAATCACAGTGAATTGATGCCAGTCTCCTGTTTAAAGCCCTAGTCCACACACTCACCCTGAAAGAACAGCAGATTCAGATGTGGAAGGATTTAAGTTTCTCACGGTGCTAGAAATACCAAGATGGCAAGCAAGGCCTGGATTACTTTCTCTGAAGTTCATTATTAAGCCCTAATTCAGTCTTTTAACTAATAAATACTTTTTCCTATTTGGTTTTCATCTTCCCAAAGGGGTATTTCAAGCAGCTGTAGTTCAAACATAGAGACTGACAGCTGACAAATGCCGCCAAAAGTGATCAGATTCTAAAAGGGCATACATGACATAATATCAGAGTGTCTGTACTTAAGGAGGATTTAATGGCACCAGAGCCATAACTTATAGCCAAGATTAAAGAGATTTATAGACTAGTAGCATATTTAATACTGGCACCTTATTATTATGCAACACTCTTGGGAGAATCCAGTTAATTGTCTCCTACCTAAAACATTATTTACAGTTTTCAAAAAACCCCAACTTGCTCCACACTTAGTTACTAGAACTGTGGTGTAAGGCAAAGACAGACCTAAAACTCCTGCAGCAAATATTCTTGCAAAATATTTACTTAGTGATCTGTGTCCTGTTTTTCTGTCTCCTTAAAGAGTCCCATCCCGGCTCTCATTAACTGTTGTGCTCTGCCACCATAGGAGGGAGGTGCTGGATTACATTGTTTACCCAATTAGTCCTGCATCCAGTGCATAAGCATGGCCACACCATGGTTGGAGGCATGAAATCAGAACATTACAGAGGCTGGGCTGAGTTTTGGATAGATCAGTATCAAGCCATGCCTGTAAAATCACTTCGGACATCCCCAGTGCATCACACACAGTTATAAAAGCATATGCATGCTCATAGAAGTCATTGTCTTTTTTTTTTTTTAACGTGACAGCTGTACAAAAAATGCTTTTATACTATCTTCCATTTGAGGCTGTTTCAGTAACACTCTTTAGAGTGTTTGATTTCTTCCCTTTCATTAGTGTAGAGCCTTACAGCTCTTTTCTGAACTAGGACGCAGAATCACCGTTTTATAATGAAAGGAACAGAGAAAATTGCTAAGACTTAAGAGGAGAAAGAAGTGAGCTAAGGTTCAGATTGTAAACTTAAGCAAGATAATAAATTACCATTATTACTGACATTTTTTAATGGTAAACTCAGAATTCTGGTCCCACAGCAAGAGTCAAACCAGGAAAATCTGAGGAAGCCTCTTATCTGTTACTGAAAGATTGACTAGGCTGCTTACCAACTTCAAACAGTTTGGTAGCGTTGAAGTCTTCACTTCCTGCAAGTAAGCTCACTTCTGTGGCAGCTGTCCGGAAGGTATCTTCAATCCCTAAGACAAACACGCCTTAATGGTGCTGGTGTTTTCCCATTTAAACACAATGCAATCAACTGCCTCCCTGTCATCCCTTCCCTCCCCAGCTCTGCATGGTGCTCCTGCTTGGCAGGGAAGTCGTCTGGAGTTGCTGCTGGAGGGAGTGTTCATTTAAAAGTGTAATGACCAAGGAGTCTGTGGTGTTAGGAAGATAAAGCCTTAGCCTAGCCCAAAGGTCAAAAGTTTTCAAGTTTTAGAGCTTAGATTATATTTAAGCAACAAACCAGTCAGTTATGACCCAGTGCAGGGGCAGCAGCGGGGGAACCAGTTTAGTTCCTCCTCTTCCTGGTGCAAGGCTTCCCAACATCTCCTAGTAATTCAGGTGGGAGCCCTGCACGCACTGCACCAACAGCTTCCTGGTCAGCTTTATGTGACCAGCATCTTCTCCAGAGCATGCATCACAAATGACCGAGATAAAAAGCAGTGTCCTAACAGAAGCTCTAGAGCCCTGGGTGAAAGGTGAGGTCTAAAGGAGACAGCCTTTGTGCCACTGCCTGAAACAGAGCCACATGCCCAAAGACAGATAAGTTCATATCTGTATGTGGACAACCATTATTCAGGAAGTATGAGGAAGAATGATGCTATTACAAGGAGGCTGGAGCTCGCTGGTCTGTCCCAGTGAGTAGGTGTGAGTAGGCCAGAGATAAATAACCTCTCCAAACAATCGCATTCCTCACCACTTATAGCAATCAAATAAAATATCAGGATCTTCCAACAACCTCCAGTTAAGTGTTTACTGTCAGCAGAGAGAAACATTGATTGCCAGAAAAGGTATTGATTTTGCCAAAGTAAACATCCTTTCACTGGTGCTTTAGTCTAGCCTACCTACCAGCCTAGTGTTTTCCTAGTGTTTCTGTACATATAGCCTTAAAACACGTCTCTTCGAGGAAGCATTGGAACAGGTTTGTAGGTTTTTTCCTCTCTGTTGAATTAAAGACCTCAAAAGAGAGCAGAAAGCTCTTAAATACATAACTGTATGGTTAATAATGAAGTCTATTCACCATCCATCTTCTTGCCAGTGAACTTTCTCCCGATCTTCTGAACTGGGGCATAATAGTGGCTTGCAAAGCTTCAAAACAGCCTTGGGCTGCTTTTCAATAAAATTATCTTAGGGTTTTGCCTTAAGTCCAGCAGTAGATGCAGCATAATAGATACCCAAGAACCCATTACAAGGCAGTAATTCACTGTTGGAATTATAAACAGCAGAAGCTGAGCTTTGCCCTTGTAATTTTAAAAATGTCAGCACAGCCTCAAAGAGTGAATATATTTTGCTTGCTGATCGTTGGGGGTCTGTTATATGACAAAATATAGTCTTTCAAGTTTGCCACTGTTTGGTGCTAGCTGGTAATACATACTGGAGAATATAACTGGGGGCTATGTACTTTCTTCTGGAATTAACCCCTTATTATTGAGGTTTTAGGATGTATGAGAGCATCCAGACACACTCTTCTCCTGAACTGCCTCGCAGCCATTCCCTTGCAATGGCAACACACATCTGTCTATGAGAAACTTCTCTCCAGCCCTCTCACCGAGGCTCTAAAATCTTCTCTTCAGCACTGCTGACATTTCACTTCCCATTAGAAAAAACATGACCTCCAGTTCAAGAATTTATGCCTTTCTGTGTTTTTACTTCTCTCTAACATTGGGAATTAACAGGATTGCACCCATCTCATGAATTGTGGCAACTGCTGCATCACCGCTTTACAAACTTGCCTAAATACGAACACACTGCAGCACTGAAAGAACATCCCGTGAAAGTATTCCGTAGCAGCTTCAAATTCATGATGGAGGTTTGAGTGCTCAGCCCAGCTTTCACTAAAGTGGAAGTGTGGGATGGTAAGGACACCTTCGTCACTGGCATTTAAATGTCTGTCAGTGCCTACAGATGGGTAGGAGCTAAGGTATGGCTCCTTGGCTGTATTTTCTGAACATATTCAAGCCAAAACTGTAGAGTCCTTCATCCCGCTGTGCACAGCTGTTGCAGGACCAAACTTGCTCTTTGATAATTCTTCAATTATCACACAACATGTAATGAAACAGAGATGACATTTCCACCTTAACACTGCCTTTCCAGGATGGGAAATTTTGTAGCTTACAGCTCAATGAACTCAAAATCTCTGGAATGAAACTCAAAGCAGGTACAGAAAGTATTTTTTTCATTTTAATGCACATGGAGTCTTTCAACAACTCTGTTACAAAACTTAAAAGCCATGGAGGGGGAGCTATTTGTTCATGACACAGGCAAGCCCGTTCACTGCACAGCAAAATAAGAGCTTGCTGAGGTAACAGCAGAGCTGTTTTGAAATTCTGCAAATAATGCAAATTTGTTTCGAGAGAGCAGGTGACATCCTCTGGAATACAAAACATGCTGTGTACAAAAATGGCTGCTTAAACCTAAAAAAAGCCTGTGTTTGTCTTTCAAGTCCCAAGGGACAGCAGACTGCCTCTAGCAGCATATTATCACTAGCAAGGAACCTGCCATTTCATAAATGGCCCTGAAAACCAGCATGTCTCCTCCCACCAAAACCTGCACCTAGCCAGGGAAGGATTGGGCCTTGGGCTGCGTAGAGGAGGACTCTCCTCCCGCCTTGGCCCGCCTCTCCCCACGCCCCTCCCACAGCCCTTCACACCCCAGCGGTCGCACCTGGGCAGTTGGGCCTGTCGCAGGTCCGGGACTCGGTGGCAGTGCAGGCGTACCCACAGGACCTCGTCCGCTTCTGGTTGCCGCTCCCGCAGGTGACGCTACAAAGGGACCACGGGCTCCAGTCTCCCTCACCGTCAATATAATCTGCGTAAGAACAAAGATGAGGAAGGAAATGAAGAGACGACACTCTACTACCCAAAACTACTGTGTAGTGGTTTTTATTAAGAAGGCAAAAGAAGAATGGAATCCAGATGTTTCTACCTGAAGCTTGGGCTAAATGCCAGGCGTAAGCCTGCTGTTTAAATGGTTTTCACACTTGATGCTCCTCAGGGAAATGCATGCAACATTATTTGAAAAAATATTTCCTTTCTCTTTTGACCTTTTGGCAGCTGAGAATCCTCAGCTGCAAAGCTGGGTCATGAACTAACAGTACACATCTATTCACGTAACTTCCCTGTCTATAGGAATACATTTTCTGACCACAGACTAATCAGGCACAGGAAAAATGAAGTTTTCCTTTTCTGCTTTTCAAAACACACAGCAATGCACAACAATGCTCAGCTTTTAGGACACGATCAGTGTTGGACTATGGAAGGCTGAGGGTCATGCGTGAAAATTGCAATTTTGTTTTTCAGTCCCTTGAACAGGAAACACATTACAGGAACACTGCTATGAATATAGGGAACCACATGTGCACCTTGCACCCAGAACAAATTCCAATTTGTAGTGTTTCATGTGAATTAGTAAATAACATCAAATCTGTTTACTTGCAGGAATGGTCTGAAAACAACACAACTTCATTCTCTTCTGGTAGACAGCCAAGGGCAAATGGTACCAAGCCTGCACCACTGTGGCTTGCTGCCACTGTAAGTATCTAAACTCTTTAGAACCAGGCTCCTTTGTTTGCTGAGTTAACTGTTACATATTCTGCTTTGTGAAGGGCACCAAATGGCATTCATGGAGCAATCCCTGTTTTCTTGCTTTCCCACTGGCCTCCCCAGCAGAGTGCTGTCTCTCTCTAGGGAATGTCCAGCTTAACGGATTTCTCTGTAATCTACAGGAGATATTTAACTGCCCCTGTGATCATAATTTGCAGCCTTTGCTCATTTGGGATAAACCAGCACTGGTAGCAAAGCAAAACTGGGTTTAGTGACTCTGAGCCAGCCATACTGTCTAGCTATAGGCTGAATGTGTGTGTACAGGCAAGAGACAGGGACAGATCCCTGCCAGTACTGGTCTCTGCTACACACGATTCCTGCTCCACCCCCCCCCACTGCCATGCTGTCTGTGGGCTTCCTGAGCTGGTTAGTAGAACACGTAGCTTGATTTGTACCACATGTAATGACTGATGACAGCTCTGTGGGGTGCTATTAAACATTTATTGCCAGGAATATGGGAAGGTTATATATCTCACTTGTAGCAATCTGCCTGGATGCGAGTTCCTCGTGGCAGGGACCTTATGTGCTTTTCCTACACTGCTGCAGATGGGGAAGTCACCACATCCAAATCAGGTGTCCACAGTGTGATGTGGGTGGGAATGTGGCTGCCGTCTGCGTGCAAAGCCCCACGACTGTGGGATTTGCCAATGGGTGGGCACTACAGCAGCCTGAAGAGGTGTAAGATGCCTTAGGAGAATGTTCTCTGCCCTCTCTCCCTGGCCCTGCTTCTCCTTCCCACCACTGCTTTTTTTTCTCCACGTGGTTGGCGAGGCAGAAGGAGGTTGAGCAGGTGCAATGCTTGTTGAAGAACCCAGCCTGGGAGGTCCAGCGGGGGGGGAGGGGGAGGGTAGGCAGAGCTGTACAGAGGTTTTGGCAGGGGTAGGATGAGGGAGATAGAGCTGTGAAACATGTGACAGGTCAATGGGTGGAACTAGCATAAAGCCCCATACAGGCAGGATCTGCTGCTACATCCTCCTGGCCAAGGTCAATGGCACATGGCATTTTAGGTTAGTCAGAAGGCCAGGAGCCTTTGCCAGTTAGTAGGATGCTTTGGTGTACAGCCGAGAACACTACAATAAATTTTATGTCTACCTACCTAGTGTTTATACTGAACTATGAAACATGCAGTACCTTCTATTACTGACCACATTAGATTGTCAGCTGGCGTTCAACGTGTTCTTCCTATTTTTATATTTGTAATTTATATTTTTTTTCTACCAGTGTTCTATATTGAAAGCAATTTTATGTTACTTAAATGAATAACTACCTGATGTATGAATAAATGCAAAATAATAGAATATCTACAAATACAAATAAATGCAGGTGCAATAAGGAAGGGATAGACTTTAATCTTCCGGCCACAAAATTTAGCACATATCTATGTGTTTAAATACACTATTCCAGATTTTCTTAATTGTTAAGGCCCTAGGACTCAAAGTTAATCAAAACAGGGGAAAAATAAGGTTGAATCAGCGCATGACAGCCACTCTGCAGTATGCAGGGAACGCAGCAGCAGTGCCAGGGTAAAAATACTGTGGCTTTCAAACCCTGCTCTCAGTAAAAATCTAGGCTACCTGTGAGCACGTTATCACTTCACCTCCTTTGAGTCATGCCACTGTGGATAGTTACAGCCTGCTGAGGCAGTGAATAACTGTAGCTCCTCTGTTTCTAGTTTCTGCAACTGTTTCATACAACAAGCTGAAAACAATGGTTTTCGCCATGACACATCTGGAAGAGAATTACACACACACATACACCATGTTCCTGCTGCATATGCCACTCCCCACACATGCACCAACATAATTCATCTTATTTATGTATCCACCAAATACTACCATGTTTTAGATCTTGCTTATTTATGCAATAATTGTTATTTTGGTTCCCAAACCACCGCATGATTCTATATTTGTACTTACCCTTACTCTAAAAATAAATACAAAACCTTGTTTCCTTTGCTTTTAAGAAAGTACACTCAGGACTAAAAAAAAGTCCTCTTATGGGATAACTGGTATGATTTTCAAGATTATAGACTTACTAGTGGAATGCAGCTACCACAGTACAGCCTGTGCATCTGCACAGATTTGTATTTAAAAGCTGATGAACAAAAGCCACATGTTGAAAAATTCTGTTTTGCTTGGCCTGTTTTCAGCGATGCCTCACCATTCTCATTTCCCCCAAACTCATTTTTACAATCCCAAGATGCCCATAAGAGGCCTGGAACACAAACATACCATACTCCGGCTGCTCCTTGGACTCGAATGTCCGGTGACTGGGTGCATGACTATCCCACCCACCGAGAGGGTTTAGGAAGTTGCTGTCCTCAGTAGTGCTGTCATACTTGTAGTCCTGGTCACCACTGCTCATGCGAGTTAAGGTGGAGGACCTCTGCCACCAATTCCTCCAGTCAGGCGATGGGACTGGCCAGCTCGGCTTGCTGCTCTCTTTCTGCAGGTCTTTGTCTGTCTCAGTATCAGGGCCATCCACCACTTCAATGGTGACCTACGGGATTCAGAAAGACCAGCCTGTCTGTCAGTATTGCTGTCAGTGGGAAACTTTCTATACAGTGAAGACAACTGGCCCAGTGCTGCCTCGCAGAGGGGCTGTGTCATACTGTAGGGTTTGCATCTTGTAAACCATATGCAGATTACTGAGCCCAGAGATATGCGGTGGCTGAGTGATTCCTTCTGCTACCTCTGCCGAATCAGACCTTGGAACAAAGGCTAGGAAAAGTAATAACGCATGCTGTGGCTCAAACCTTTGCAGCAGAATTTTCCGCCTTATGAGGAAAAGATGTTTAAACCTGAGCATGCACGACCAAGAAAAAAGAAAGCCAAATCTGTTACTCTGATTTCAATGAAGCTGACTTTGAGGCAAGCACGAAGCACAGCAGGGCGCAGAGCCCATTCCAAGGACTTGGACTGACTCAAGACAGGGCAAAGTCCACGAGTGTGAAGGTGCAAGACACAGAGCCCAGGGTCTGCATCTACCTTGCCCTCTAGTGGCAGCTCAGCCCAGCCCCTCGCATGGCCTCCCTGCAGCACCAGTCTCTCCATCACACAAGGGCATGGGCTATCGCCACTCTGGGAAACCACACTCTGCTGTGCTGAGAGCCGGCAGCTCTTTCTGGCTCTGTGGAGTTGCATTTTGGACAAAAGGTTTAGTTTTATACAATTTATTAAGTAAAATCACGATCCAAACCCAAGAAAAGGAAG
Source organism: Megaceryle torquata (assembly GCA_024611175.1). Taxonomy (NCBI): domain Eukaryota; kingdom Metazoa; phylum Chordata; class Aves; order Coraciiformes; family Cerylidae; genus Megaceryle; species Megaceryle torquata. The sequence continues at coordinate 26,961 of JANIJG010011990.1, read as the reverse complement.
ACAAGTGTCCATGTTTCTTCAGCTATCTGTGATTCACAGAGGTGTGTGACACAGGAAGCAAAACAGGTCTGCTGCCATGACTGAGTAGCTGCAGACAAGGCTCACACATAATTTTTTGGAGAATGGAGATTTTGCATCTATTTCATGCTTTGTGTTTGACCATAGACCAAGACATTGAAATTAAACAACTTTGAGGCTACTAAGAAACTCCACAGGGATAAAAAGCAAGAGTGAGGGAAAGTGCAGGTTTCAGCCTAATAGCATCTTTACACATGAGATTTTACACTCCCAGACTAAATACGGACTTGGAATGATTACTTCATTAAACATCAGTTTCTACAGACCAAGTATGAAAATGGATTTCATAAGTTTGAAAACATCAGGGTTAGTTCAGGGACTCAAAATTGTTGCATCTATCCAAGCAAAACAGAGTTTTCACAATAAGTGAAAGGAAATAGTGTTGCAGAGTGGCTAACACTGTGCACTGCTGTCCAGGCGCACGGCTTTAGTACTGCCCACGTGAAAATTAGTATGACTCTAGTACTTCAGTAGCAAGTATTTTTCAGACCACATTAACTCTGTAAGCAATGACTCAGCAAAGTGAAAAGAAAACCCAAAACCAAACCAAACCAACCCCTCTCATAAAAAAACCCATAGGGGACACTTGATCATCATTCCATTTCTTTGGTAACCTGTAGTTAGAACATAGTGACTCAGCATTAAGTTGCACTATTTCAGCCAGGTATAGTTTGAAGAACCGTGGGGCTTTGCTTTAAAATACTTTTTGTAGGGACAGAGCCACTTCTGTTGAGCTGCGTGTCACCACTGGGGTAGAGAGGCAGGTGCAATGTACAAAGTTCCAGTGTTGTAAGCCCTCGTGAGTCCTCCAACAGCACTGACACTAACTTACTATCATGACACGTCTCCGCAGTCTTGTTTGGCTGCCAAGGGCACCTATTCCAAAGGCCTTTAAAAGGAGTTTTCTAACATGCAGGCTATTTAAAAACTGAACATAACAAAAGCAAAATTCAGTGCTTTCAGACCACACCTGTGGTCTCCTCGCCACTCTTTGAAGCTTTGATCACCAAGTTGTTTGTTTAATATATGGATTAAAAAACAGAGTGAAAGAAATTCTATGAAGAATCCTGGGATTGTCAGAACTACCACTCTTGGAAATCAAAAAGGACAGGTTGAGTCGACTAGCTCTGTTTTCAGGGACTCAGCTATACTCTGCCCAGACCCATTTAACTTTTTTAATTTGATTTTGAAAAAATCATCATTCACTGAATTCTTCTCTGTGCTTACAGATAGACTTAACACCATTAGCCCATGACTATACATACACATACACATACACATGCTACACAAACGTAGCTTTGATCAGCTTCTATACTGGGGGGCTGTTTATAAAAAGGGAAAAAGAAATCAGATCTAGAACTACAGTCATTAAAAAAATGGGCATTTAAAGCAGCTCTGGAAAAACTTTCATGCTGTGTAACTCATCCAACAAAAACATGTTCTCTCAATACATTAAAAAATAGACCTGGCTGTGCATTTCTATCTTGGAGACTCTTTTAAAGACTTCATTTTCTCTTACTCCTTCTTCCACTGATTATCAAAAACTGTGAAGATTTTGGTTTTTTTCCCCTCAAGCTTCCCAAAATGTATATGCTAACGTGGCTCTTTTATAAATCCAGTTATCCCAAGAGATAGTTAAACCTGAAATGAAGCCACTTCTTTCAAGGTGTGTGAGCTATAAATAAGGATGTTCTTCTAAAATTGTTAAAAACAATTGGCACAGGTACATTACAACAACAGATTTGCAGTCAATTTCTAATTAAATAAATGGATCGAGCACAGATGTCTTGGGACAACAGCATCCAATTTTCTCCTGGCCAAAAATATACAGAAGATAAATATTATTCCCGCCTGTTGGAGCGCACAAAAAGTTCTGTGTACTTCATCCTGTTTACTGAGACACTGTTTCTGAATTCACTTTAATGGTGTAAACATTGTCCTAAGCAACTAGAACTTTATGTTTCAGGAAGAACTACATTTGGAACATTGTGCAAGCAGTGGATTCTACAAAGTCCTCTGCTTCTTTCATGCAACGGATGCAAATCTGCAGTGCAGAACTTGTCATTCCATAAAGGTGGCGATGTGCAAGTCAGCAGTGAGGTAACAGAGTAGAAATGTTTATTGTAAGAAAATGAAATGGTAAATTTCAGTTTACACCACATAACAACTTTGGTTAAAATTATATTGGTAGTGACACTCATTTAGTTCTGGTTATGTCACAACAGCTCACTTTTAGAACCGTTTTCTGGACTTGATGAAAAGTGAAGGACTGTCAAAATTTGCTAGAAGGAAAGAAGACAGTGTGACTCAAAACCTGAAATTTTTATTTTATGTTGCCAATCCTAGTTGCACTCTCCAAAGGGTCCAGCTGATCCCCAGAGTTGAAAACCTGGTCCAAAACACAGCTTTGAATTTTGCACTCTGCAGTAAGTTCTTGTTACACCATGACATTAGGAAATCTGCACAGAGGTAGTAACAGTGCTGGTAGTGAAAGTGGTTTAACCGTGGCCCTCTGGCATCCTGCTCTGCCCTGACCAGTCTCTCCAGCTGACCAAGAGGACTAACTAGTTCCTGGTGCAGCTAGGCTGTGCTTCCAGTACTGGACCTAGGGACAGTTGCTTTGCTACTATCTTAAAACTATTAAGCCTTACAGGCATTACAAGAAATAAGCACCACTGGAGCCCTACAATTCTTACTGTGCTAGATTTGACGTACTGGTCAGAGCTCAGTCTTACAGATACTACCATGTTTTTTGTGACGATACCAAGAGCGTGTTGCTTTCCAGTGCTGTGAAACTAGCAGCTTCAAATATAAATGCTACTGTAAAAATGTATCTAATAAAATGTGTTAAAAGTGATGTGCTATAGATGGAGGTGAGGGAAATGGCTGTGGATGAACCTGGAGAAAAGTTGGTTTGAACCCTGCAGCTCTTTTTTTAAGGAGAACCTTAACACCTCCAGGACTGTAACTTACACAGCCCGAAGCCATTTTGCAAAAAGAACTGAGTATTGATTCTGCTCTCACCTGCAAAACAGCTGACAAGAACTCTGCAAGTCAGCAAGTGTCATTATTTCCATTCAGGTCAGTATAGTACTGTTTAATGAGCAAGAATTCACTATAATCCTGTTTTTTTTCCTGAGACTAGGCCACCTTTTACAACCTTTAGGCAAAGAAAGCAACTTTGATCCACTCTGGTTTATCTCCCTGAGGCCTGACCTGTTGCAGGACTGTCAACCAAGAACTTAAAGAAGCTTTGTATATCCCCTCTATGCGCCTAAGCAAGCAGAGCAAATACAACGCAGAACTTAGGAAGCTTGTTTCTGCAAGAGCTGCTCCTTGTGTGCTACAGCTCACAAGGATTAATGTTGCCCAATGTTTTCCAGTTTACAGGACTAGGCTTCCCAGTTCTGAGAGTCCAGCAAAACTGCTGACACAGTTGGCTGACATATCCAGGATCAGGTGGTGGAAAAAGAGGTCATAGCAGAAGCAGTTACTATAAAGACAATCCAGGGAAATGTTTCCATCCCATTTATCTATTCCCTGGATCTAAACATTAAATGCTGTTACCAATCAGAGAAGGTTTTTGTTTCCTCCTCTGTGGTTTACAAGCTGTTCAAACAATGATGTTACACTGTTTACCTCTTGCCACAATCTGAGGCCCCAGTGCTTTCTCCACTTTGCCTTCCCAAGGCTTTTTGGAAGGCTTCTCCTAGCGTGAGGGAAGTGTGCAAGTCACCACATGTTGAACATGTTTACTACCTTGGCCTGTTGAGTGTTGGGCCCACACTCAATCCAAATCCATTAGGCTTCTTAGCTTTGCAAGCCATCTATGACGTAATGGAGTGTCAACTTGGAAACAACTTGTTCTCGCCCAATCATGTTGGTCGCTTACAAATAGATCTGTTATATCTTTACATACGTATTTCTTAGACATATCAAAAGGATGGTAATTTTGTGGGCTGGGAAACTATAAGAAGCCAGGAATTAATTTAACCAGAAAACCAGTTCTATTAGAGTATTGTTTTTATAAGCACATCTTAGGCAGAACATTTCAATTTATTGTTTTGGTTAAAAAAGACTGCTTATTAATGCCAATTTTGCTTTAAGGCTCTGAATTAAAAACAAATCACTCATTTTTTCCTCTTTCTAATCCTTGAAGTTTCAAGATGCAAGTGGCTTGTAAGAGGCCATTCCAAACCCAAGAACAGTTTAAGGAATAATTATAACAAAGTTTCTTGCAGATTTTTTTTTTTTTTTTTTTTTTTTACTCCAAGCAGCTGCTGCAGAAATTAACTTTAAGCCTCCATTCCATACAGACGACCACATTTTGAGCTGGCATTTAAAGACTTGTTCTCTTATAACCTCGGGAGATGGTTGCATTTTATAATGGCATACCAAAAGAGAATCTTTCCACGAATTTTGGAAGAGAATTGAAAGCAGAATTTCAAATATCCATTTAATGTCAATGAAGATAGTATGTTCCAAAATGGCAACGGCAAAGATGACTTTAGTACCACAAACAGGTCTATATTGATAGCCATAATTATGCAACCAACACCATCCAAAGAGAAATTCAGAAAAAAGGGAACTCAATTCAGACAAAAAGTATATTATGTATTATTGTATTATACTCATTATCTCTTGGTGCTATTGGTAGAGAGATTGTTCTGACTGTGTGTTGTGGAAGGCTGAACGTTGTCTTGGTTCAGTAAACTAATTTTGTGCAGCTCATAAAAATATCAGACATTAATATAAATTTGTACCTGAATGTTGGGATTCTGACCATTGATATCTGCTTTTGATAGGTCAGGGAAGTTTGGGAGATCCAGGAGGAAAGATCTGGGTCCATCTCTTTGCAAAGACGTATGCCCGTTTTCCTGCCTGAATCGCTGCTTAGGGAACGGACGGTGAGCAGCCTGGAGATCAGGATATTCTCTTCTGTCCTCAGGGTTCAGGGTGAAGCTGCCTTCAGGAGAAGGGTCATCTGCAGTGAGCATATTCTGGGGAAAAAAAGCAATGCACTATAACAACAACTGAGAGAGCATGCAATCCTGCCAGGGTCCCCCCCCTCCAGCTTCATGCTGGCTGCCGAGTGCAGACCACTGACAGCCTCACTGCACACGGACCCACAGCTCTTTACCCAAACACAGCATTTGGGACTGGTATTTTCTAGGGTGCTCAGAAGTTTAACATCTCGATCTCACTGAAATATACTTGGCTCCAGTGGTGCAAATCTGCAGCCACCTGACACAAGGTAAAGCTGAGTCAGACTTGGGTGCTTAGGTCTTTCAGGCTCCTGGAATATTCTCCCCCTGTGGTGAGCACCTACACACTGACACAAGTATCTAACTTAAAGCAAATCTGAAAATGTGAAGCTTGGAAGCAAAGCCTGACAAATCATCTTAGCTCATGAAATGTGTCTGTAATATGGCGGAAGGTATCTATTATAATTATAAATCGGGTTAGTTTGCTTTGTACCAAAGTGGAGCAAAACCACTGACTGCGAAGTGCACGTTGAAATTTATGGTATTAAAAGTTCCTACTGCTGAACTGGCAACTTCCTCCTCACTTTCCTCAGTCTGCACAACTTCCATCTAGTTGTCTGTGTTCCTCACCCAATTTCTCTGGTCTTGAACATCTGAACCTTCCTTCCTCTGGGATCTCATTTTCATGTTTGCCTAATGGTGGGATTGAATTTCACCAAGTTGCGGGTCAGTGGTTAATGCTTTTGTTATTGTTGAGCGTACTTTCGGGTTTTGTAGTATATTACAGCAGGCTGCCTTCGAACCAGTAGCACTGCTGCCACTGCCTTTGACCTCACCAAGGGGATACATTTAGTATCAAAACACTCGCGCCCTGGGTTAGGACTGGCCTGGGGACTTGGGGGGAAAAAACAGCAAAGAAGTCCAATCTTCTTATGGCCACCAAAAAAATGCACGGAGCAGATTCAGCACAGGTTTTGCTTTTGACTCAGCTGAAACATTTTGGGCTTGAGGTCTTAGTATGACTGCCTGGGGAGCTTTTATTTTCAGTTCATAAAGAGACAGCAAGCATGGAGATGGTAAATGTTAAAGACCTATCTTTTAAAACAAGCACAATTAAAGTGGAATGGCCACATGTGGTTCTGGCTCTACTGAAGCATATTTTTGCCAGCATTTCTGGTTAAATGCAATATCCATCCAGCCCCCCTGGCTCAAATTAAGCTAGCATACCTTTTGTTAAGCTCTCAGATAGATAACAGTTCCAATGCCTTTTATTTCGTGTTTATTTGCTTAGACGATTCTAATAGGACCTTTGAAGAGATTTTACAATCATCTGTACACATTACAGGAAGACATTCAGTAAGTTAAATAAACCAAGATTTAGGAGTTAATCTAGGACTAGCAAAATCATCTCAAGCAAAAACTACAGTGGTTCTCCTCTCTCTTTCTCGCTGCACTGCATTCGTAAAGCACAAAGTCAAACTTAGCAGAATTAATGTTGTCTTGGTACTTCCATTATTAGAATGGTTACACTTAGAAAGTGCCAGCCAGAATGGTACTTTATACACCTACCTACAGCACAGATGCAAGAAGTTGATTCTGAACTAGTACATGTGTGCAGTGCTAAAAATGTATGTGCTTCTGGCAGTCTGTATGACTTGAAGGCTAAACCAAGAATGCTTCTCTTTGTTGAGGACTAGGTAGGACTTTCAGATGCTTTTGGTGGACCACCCATTAACACATCCCTTATTCAATATAAAGCAGAAAACAAATCACACAGCAGCAAACTCTGGGAAACATAGCTGAGGGCCACTTAGCTAATGTTAGGTTCCTTACCCACTTGCTAGTGCTTTAACTTCACACTTGCCAAACAGAATTTAACTGCAAACTTCTTGAGGATTTAATGGCATAAATGGTGTAATTGTGCTGTTATTAAATTACTTCAGACAGGAGAGGAAAAAAACATTGGTACTTAACTACTTTTTGCTGGCATAGCATGCCCATAATCTTACCTTTATTAAAAATAAAGTGAGATTTTATTAAAAAAATGATAAAATTCTCACTATTTCATACTTTCCTTATCTGTTTGCCACTTCAGGAGCATCCCCATTCTCCACATTAACATACCATACAGCTGGAGCTGGCCAAGGACTTTAGAGACCTACATTTAATTCTCTGATAAGACTCACTGTGTGATCTTGAAAGGTCATGGTCTGTCTGTGCCTTCGTGGGGATAACAACACTTCCCTTCCTCCCTGTGATATTTGCAGGGAGCTCAGCAACTACAATAATAAGGGCTATATAAAAAGTTTTTAATAGTGTCAGACAGATGGAATACCACATGGAATTAGTTAGAAAATTGTCATGGTGAAGTAATGACATCAGGCTGATCGGGCCTACTACCAAGCTGCTTGGGGCAGGGACTGTCATTAATTACAGACTGAATGAATTGGGGTTGTTTAAAAAGAAAGACAGAGTGGGGGGAAATGACAACTGCCCTACACCAACAGCTGCTGCAGTGAAGAGAGGGATGAACTGTGCTGCTTGTCAGGGTGGGCATGATCAGAAGACCCCAGTTCAACGTTAGGTACGCATTTCTAATGGCAGTGACAGCGAAGCTCAAGAGCAGCTTTTGGTGAGGAATGTGGCTTGAAGAGCAGGCTTGACTAATGCCCTTTACGAAGGACACAGGTTAATAGCGTGTGTCCTCTGCACAAAAGCATTGCTATCACTTGCAGTCCCTTTCACTATGCTTCCTTGGGCTTGCTGTCATACTGCAGCATAAGCACACAGAAGTGCTCCATATGCAGTCATTTCAGTTATCTATTCACATGACCATGAGTAAAAGGCCATTTGTTTCCAGTTACTAAAATGAATAAAATGCCTATTTTTTTAGGTAGGTAATTCTTGCTGTAGTGTCTAAGCTGATTTGCAGCATTATTAGAAATGTGTTATTTTTGGTAAAAAAAGATGAAAGAGCCCAGAATCCATAAAAAGTAGAGCTTGAACTGCATGTGAAGAGAGGAATATGGGCTCACGCTGTTGTATTGCATTAACTTGGGCAAAGGCTCTTTCAAGGCCAATGTAGCAGGAAGAACTGTGTCCTTACTGCAATGCCAGCATCCCTTCTAAAGAAAACAGGGTTTGTGGTCCAAAACTAATGGATGAACTACAATATTCTCTGCTTATTTCTGTGTTATGTCACATGTTTATACTTCACACTCTTTATTTTTAGGTGTACACAATTTGTATTTCCGATTGCTTTTGGGAAAGCAGTGTTGTTTGCCTTCCTTCAAAAGCTACATCACTTCATTCTGAACTACTGACTCAAGTTCCTTTGAAGTCATGACATTTCTAATTCAGGCACATTGGTTACTTACTCAAATGATGCATCTGGCTCTAAATATTTTAAGATAAATCACTTTTTTTTTTTTTTCCCCTGCATTTAACAGGATTATTCACAACTTTTTAAACTTTCCATGAAGATGATTTTAAGGGCTTAGTCATGCTTGCTGTCAGCTACAGTTCCCCTGCTCCATGGGATCAGATGTTTATAGAAGTTCCTACTGCAAAACCAGGATTTCTGAGTGTGAACAGTATATAAGGGCAGGAACACATTATTCATAGCTGTGTCATAAGGCAACAAAATAAACCCTAGAGAACCTACCGTATTTTTTTGTATTGGAGAATAACACACCTTGCCACACCCAGCACTGAAAAAGGGAGGGAAATAGTTCAATAAATAACAATGTCTTTGTGCTCAGCCACAAAGTAGGGAAGAGGAGCAATTAACAAGGCTTTTTTGAGGATAACTTTCAGTGTTAGTGAACAGGGGGGACTTGCACCATGCCAGGGTTTAAGGCACCAAGGGACGACACTGCGTGCAAGAAAAATTTGCTGATGCCACACTGTAATTTTTCAATAATAAAATGGGTATTTTAACTCCTTCTATTGCCTTCCTATTTTGTTTCTCCCTGCGTCACATTACACAGTAGCTGCAGGGAAATGGACTGTTTGTCACAGAGAAGTGAAAAGAGAAATGGGAACTTGTAAAAATACCAAACTAAAGAAAGAGGGTTTTTTCCTCTGGATTTTTAGCAAGTGAGGAATCCATCTCCCTCCTCTCCCTTATTTTAATCCCATTTCCAGTTCTGGAAAAACAACTAAAACAGTAAAGAATGACTGGAGCTACAGAAAATATTCTGGAGCAGCTGCTCTTTCTCTGTTCTTCGTATTTCTTACCTTCTTCATTCCCTCCCCACTTGCCAAGCTAAGGTCACATTTGCAAGCACTGCTAATTATGGAGTTGAAAGAATTTGCGAAAACTGATGCAACTTGTATCCCTGACAGCTCCCAGACAGCAAGGGAATCTATTACTAAATCCCTGCTGCAACTACATTGCTTTTTTATTTCTTGTGTACTCCTTTGAAATATCTTGTAAAATGATCTTGACAAGAGGACTTGAATTGAAAACCGACCGTCTGTCAATGCACTTTCATGATGCACCTGTACAGCATCTTCAACCACCGGGAACAAGGAATGTTTATTTATTAGGAAACTTCACAGACGCTATAAAAGATTATATTGCTATCAGAGACAAAATGAGGCCTGGGGCCTTCACAGAAAACCATTATAGCCATTAGGACTGGTTTCATTTCCCACCTGCCTAAACAGATTGTTTTGATTTTGAAGGCTGTTGTGTGTTTCCAGGTTAGTGCTAAATGATCACTTTAAAATTAACCAGTCTGAGGAGGCTGAGTAACACACTGGGGTACTACACGAGACTTTCACCTCTGCAGATCCAAAACCTGTAATGAACTTGGGTGATCTAATGCCTGAGGTTTATTTCTTTTCTTTGTCTATCGCAAGTATAAGCAGCACAGAACCTAGCAGGAAGGGGTATGAGGACAGTGTTAGATAAGCAGGCAGTGACGGTAACAGCTGAAAAGCATTATCAGAGACACACAGAGAAGAATTTTATGATTAATGCCACATACAGTCCAGGCAGCCAGAAGACCTTTGTTCTGTTCTTAGTTCTGTCTTGGCTTTCTCATTTAACAGGCAAACCACTTGGGTTTGTAGTTAATTTCTGTGTGACTAGCTGAAAGCATGTGGTGGTACTGAGCCTCATTCCAAGGAGTCACTCTCTGATGGTTTGTATCTCCAGAAGTCAGACCATAGGGCTGTCACATCAACTACTCAGCTACTGAGACACTTTCATTTTTTTTCTTAAACTGTGCTTGTTCTTCGTGTTCATATATCAATGAAGTGAAAGGCTTTGCTTATCTTTTTTATGCAATAATTAATAGCATGTTTTAATTTATGTACAGCTTAAGTCATTTAAAATGGACTACACTGGCTTGCACATACACAACTGCTTTCACTAAGGGGTTCCAAAATATAGCATCTGCTTTAAACATTGTGTAAATAAAAACCAAATCACTAACTGCACTTGGTAATAAAAAATAACAACAGAAAAAAAGAATTCTGCTTATCAGGTTCTATTTTTTAGTAATTCTCTATTTAGTCAGGCAAAATTAGGAAAATGATGTTGTAGCCAGTTCTTTCTAACCTGCAGTACATCTGGGTGTGTGACCAAGTGGCTATGCAAAGACCAGACCCAGCCATCCCACAGGGTACTGCCGCACATTAGCTTCGGGGGCTATACGGCCCTTGAAGTGATTTTGTTTCTGTGAAGAACAGGATGGAGTCACAAATACTGCTGCAGTTAGGACAGCAGAAATGCAGAGTAGACATGTCAATCTGCAGACACCACTGGGAGCAGAGGTCCTCTGTAGTCAGCTAAGATTTCAGGTGCCAGTAGCAGCACAGTGAGGTGCTTGGGATCCATGCAGCTCACCACAGCTGCTTTTCTGCTGTATGCTGGAATAGCTCTCAGGAGCTGCATACAGCAGCAGCAAAATCTCAAAGCATCTGGGCACATTTACCTCGGCATCACAGCTTTTGAATTTCAAGGTTTTTATACTAAAAACTTCTAGCCCTCATAGCTATACAGATAGTCTTAAGAAATGAACACATAGCCAAAACTTGGTTATGACTGTAGGGATTTATAAGGTGGTAGGGTTGAGGTGCCTTTCACGTGTAAGGCCTAGTCCACATTCCAGGCCACTCTCCTGAGACACGCAGCCAACGCCATGACAAGACCCTCTGCTGTGGAGGAAAAGGCTGTTGACTTAATGAACTATCTGAACTGATACACCCTGAATGCTGGAGCAGCCCTACCACCATTACTCCCCTACTGAGCCTTTTTATTCACGTACAGTTGTCAAAACTTTAGTCTGTCCTTCATTCAGTTGGGAGTTTCTCTCTCCAAGCTCCCTGACTCTTCCACACCGTTAGTAAACAGTGCATGCACATGGGAACTGCTCCAGCAGAGACTGTTTTTTCCTCAGAGCTTATGGAGGAAGCCAACCATATTATAGTCAGATCTGGCAACCTTTTGCTACATGTTGTGGACACGCGTTTCACAACATGGCTATTTTTTTATTCTCTGTTGTGTGCTTGTATTTCATGTTTTCCTTCAGCTGGAAAATACAAACAGCGTGGTTCGGCTTGGGGGTGAAGAACTGCCAGTTTGTATAAAGACTTTGATAATAAAAAGGACTCGGTGGTGATTACAGCTCAATGTCTGCTGGAAAAAACAGAGGCTCTTTAGCAAATTTTCTAACATAGTACACACTGGTGCTTTGTTCTTCAGCAGATACTCAGCCATCCATGGGATGGCCAAGTGCACAGAATTAAAATTGTGCGGGGCTTTGACAGATGTTCAGTGTCAGGTTTTGCTTGTAGTTAACAGATATTTTCAGTTGCCTAAGCCAGTGGTAGACATTTAGCTAGTTCTTCACAACTCTGAAGATGTTCCCCGTAATCGCTGCCTGGGTTGGAGCTCTCCATACAGGATGCATTGATTAGCAGTTGAATAGGCAAAAGCACAACTGAAGAGTAGTCCAACAGTTCCACTCCAATAACCTGTGGTACCAAAATGCAATTTCTTTGAAAGCTCCAATTCTTTTTAGGCTTTATTAAATACTTGCATAAAATCAGTAGTATAATAAAGCTTTGAATAGAATCCATTTATACCATGGCTAAATTTAATTGAATGAGTCTAATACCACCCATCATTTAAAATCTTCATCATAACTTACACATCAGGTTCCAATGGAATGGGAAAATCTGCTTTAAGCTGCAAACAAAACCGCAAAAGCAAAGGAAATCCAGAATATTTTTTTGTACACAACTTTTTGGTCAGGCTTTGCAGGCCAGCACACACAAAGTCAGTGTCAATGAAAGAGAACAAACATACATCTGAAATTATTTTCATGGGTTTTCAACTAGGTCCTCTTGCAAGTTTATTCCACTAAATCACTATGGCTAGGATTTCACTAGGTGAACCAGCTTTAATAAAGTTTTCGTCTCTCCCCAGCCAAAAGAGTAACCTTACTTGAAACCTTTTCAATTTCCAACGTTGCCTTCAGCTGTTAGTTTCCAAGAAACAGCTATTCCCAGCCTCTGTGTCTCCCTCTCCTATGCCACTGAATATCCACCCTCTGCTTTCAAAAGTGTCTATGACTCTGGCTGTGTTAGCTGGCAGATGTTTTTAGAGACTAGAAAGTGTTTAGTCCCTGTGGACTAAAAGTTACATGATGACTTCATCACATAAGCAAAAGCTAATAACGGGAAAGCAAGAAAGCAGACAAGTGTTATATTCCAAAAACATGATGTTTCCTGTGCTCCTGGCAATACTACTTCTGTGCCTTAAAAAAGGCAAATCACTTGAGTCTTGATGCTCAAAACATACACACCATTGAATCACTGCAAGATAATTTACTTGACCCTCCTACAGCTGCCTTCCCCACCAACACTCATTTTCCTTTCGATGGAAATTAGAGGGTGAAGGCAGAAGAAAGGCAGTGGTTGTTTACATTCAATACCTATGCACCAACTGTATGCCTCAAAACACTCTCTGGAAATGCTGTTACTACACCCAGGAGTTTACAGCAAAACAGCAGCAGAAACCTGGGCAGCTGCCTCAGCACCACACACCTCTGCTCCTGCAGAGAACTATGCTTTCAAGACTGAGTACAGTTTTACCCTCTCCATTTAGAAAACTTCAGAGACTGATACACAAGCAACTGGAAGTCATTAGTATAAATGGCATCTGTACATGCAGTGCAGTACAGGTATTTTTGCATCAAGACATCACAGTGGACATTATGCCCCCTCTCTACATATCCCTGAACTGCCCTAATGACAGAACAAGAGGAAGAAACAAGAGAAGCAGATACACAAGAGAAAGGCCTCCCTCCAGTGACATTATTGGGAAGAAGATCAAGCAAGCAGATCTGCAGTACACTGTGACAAGACAATGTGAAGGGCCCTCTCTATTTAGGATGGTAGAAAAGATTTGCCCTGGAGAGAACTGTGGGCTTTTTGTATTATGAATTCTATGCATGTATATATGAATTTTCTTAGAACAGAAAGGGAGGGGACTATTTCCTAGAGCTGATTAAAGAAGCATGACTTGATTTTCAATTTCAAACGACTCGGGGGGCATTCCAATCGACTGCAGACAGGAAATGAATACCATACATGCACTGAACAAGGCAGATGCTTTTGAATCTGACACTTACGTGAAAAGAAAATATCTTCATTTCTGTCTCCCCTCCACTCCATGATCACTAGTTCATTCTGATCTATTTTTAGGACAAATGGTTTTATTTTTCAAACTTGTTACAATCTTAGCATGTGCCTCAAGCCACCCAGACGGCACTGACAACAAACTGTATGGAGCAGGCCAAATGCATCTTTAGATTCGTCCCTGCAGCCAGACACAGCATCAAGGTAGGAGAGGAAAGATAAGCCCAGTTCAAAATATCCTAACCTCCTCCATTAGGAAGAGCAATGGGACTCAAGCTGGTATACCAGATCCCAGGGAGGGAGAGCTGCTCCTTTACAGAGAGAGATTCCAAAGACTATACAGCAGATGACTGCAGAGCAGGTTCGAAGAGCATTTCCTGGTAGGCTGTGGCACAGAACTCGCTTACAGGTACTTAACTGTGCTAAAGAGAAAAACATACATCTTTTCTCTTGATACGGCTTTTAAAAGTAAACTGCAATAACTGTTAGGGGAATATTATGGGGTTTATAATCTGGTTGCACTGTAACCATCTCTCCTTTTATCAATGGCAGAAGTGCATATTAAGGAATCGGCATATACAGCTCTTTTCCCCCACTTAGACTGTAAGTGTGCAAACAGGATTTCAGCTGCCAACTCCTCTTGCATTTTATTGTGGGATGACTTAAACAGGATAAAAAGGAGAAAAAAAAATCAGAGAATCTGGCCCTTACTCTGATGTTATGCAAATAATTAGTTCATTTTATTTTGGTGGTAAGACTGCCATAGCTATATACCTAAGAACATGAAAAAAATGTTCCTCTTAGGAGGAAGACAGGAAAAGAAGAGGGATGGGTAGGTGAGAAAGGCAGCTCTGATTTACATTATTCAAAAAGCCATGAATGCAGGATCAAAGAAGAGCAAGAATCAAATTTAGGATAAGGATTTCAGCAGCTTTTTCAGAGCCACTGATCCCTCAAGAGCAAACGCTTTTAAACACTAGGTGATGCCTCTAACTAGCCAGAACTCCCACCTCATACCAGCTAAGCCTCACGTAGTTTGCTTTCATCAGCTGGCACTCTGGGGAAAGAAGAGACAGCTAAGACACTGCTGTGTCTGGGCCCAATGAAGGAGACATACAGCAGAGTGCTGATATAGCATGTGTGCATTTTTTGCACCAGATGTTTCCGTTTTAATGGCCATCATGGTAAATGTTAAATAAAAGAACACATTCCTTACTGAAGAGCCATGAGTTTGGTGACCAACAATATTGTGGAGTGCTTTGTCCATGGACAGAATGCAGTTACCCTGATGAAAACCCGGAGCAGGGTTTGTTTGCTCAGCACTGACTTATTGATAAGTATAAAATCATTTCACATTTTGTTGTGGGAAGAAGGTGAGATAAGACATCCAAAGAGTTACTGCAGCTCAGCTGGCAAGCAGTGACTTGTTCGTGAGGTTGGATTCACCGGTCTAATCTGAACACCCAGAAGGCACAGGATCCAACCCTAAATCAAGTCCTGAACTGTCAAATGCACTACAGATTACCATTTCCCACCCCCTCCCCCTTCCCTTCCTTGTGGCAGGTGTCTTTGGAGTGTGGTGGAGAAGCTTCCAGGTGTTCAGCTTTGTTAAGGCACTTCAGGATCATGCCTTAAGCAAGATCCACTGGAATTGGGTGCAGTAAAGCGATTTCACCTGCATCCCCAGATGGTTTCCCCAGAGCTGCCTTTGGGCTTCTGATACAGCTCCACTTGCGCTGAGTTCATTGCTGCTGCCATTATCGTGTCCCAGGGAATGCTCCATTCATCCTGTCTTCCACATCTGCTACGTTTCACACATGCTTGCAACGGTGCCTTACAAATTACTCAGCTCCTTCCAAGCTCTGCTCACAAACGAAAGTCTATCTACTCCCACCAGCACTTAGCGAAACTTGGTACCTTATACAGTTTAATGAAGTGGATGACCCTTTTCCTTCTGCATGTTTTGATGGAGAGCTAGTGCTGCTACCATTTACATGCATATCAAAAGCTCCAGGACTCTATCGGGCTAAACAGTTCATTTGAAACCTTTGGCACTATTGTTCCAGTACGCCTGAAGGCACAGGCGTAGTGTGGCTTCCCTAGGTCTCTTTTGATATTTATTTTCACAAATGTTAGACATAGACATATCAACCCCTCTATTCTTTCCTAATAAAAGCTTGGACTCCAATGCACAAGATGAGGAATAGATACTCTACTGGGCAGCTGCAGCAAATCTTTCATAAATAACATGATAATCAACCCCTGTAAAGGAAAATGATACTCCAGAAGCTCTATCCTGACATACATCTGTTTTCATATTGTAGGAATGCATAAGAAGATAGAAAAAGTTAAATGCTGAATGCCTAAACAAACTCTGAATTAAGAAGAGGTGGCAGTATTAATGATGGATGTATTGTAAACCACCTGCAAATGCTGCGATTGCTACACTCTTCTGCAGACCACTGAGTCTCTAATGCAAAGCTCCAATAGACAGGGATTGTGCTCTATAAAAATCATGATGAATGCAGACTTGTTTTTATATTATGGAGGTCCTAATCCTCCTCCTTCTCTGCCTTTGCTCTATTGTTACAACATCAAAGACCAACTGCTGGCCGAGATACAGTCAATATGAAAAGGGCGACCAGCAAATTTACTGCTTGACTTCATTCCCTTTAAATGGAATAGGCACTGTGGCTCTTTTTCAAAGTCCAATCACAGACATATATCTTCTTTATTGGACATCATGTACAATAAAGTGAAGCTGTAACTTGAAAAAAAAAATAGAACACCTTAAAAAATCCCATGAGGTGAACATTCCTTTATAAAAATATCACTGTGGTTACATGTTTTGAAAAACTCTGGGCACTCTGCAGGGCAAAAGGCATGGGCTGGCTTGGTTATATTTTAGCAAAGATGCATACCCATGCCTGACACCTAGTTGGCTTCAAAAAAAAAAAAAAAAAATAAAAAAAAAAAAACAAAAAAATCAACAAAAAACAAAAAAAA
>JANIJG010011990.1:0-10137 GCA_024611175.1 Megaceryle torquata | reverse complement strand
GTTCAGCCAAAGCTCTCACCAAAACCCTCCAACAAGTGAGTACCAAAAAAAAAAAAAAAAAAAAAAAAAAACCAAATCCACAAAAACCAACAAAAACCCACTAATAAAAAGTGATATATTTAAGACAGAATGCCAGTGTCATTCAAATAAACTGAAATGGCAGCATTCATGTCACAAGAATCATTAACTGCTTTGTTATAGCCTGCTCTGTGCAGTGAACCTTTACAGACTTCTTCAGGCCAAAGAATCTTAAAATCAGCAGCACAAAATGCAAATATATACGCTGCGTCTTAAACAACTCCTCTCTGATTACTGAGGGAATTTCAAGAGACATTTTCACAAGAGAGTAGTATCTGTAGACATTAAAGGCAGAGACAGTTTTATTGCTGTTTTGTTGCTAAATAGTTGCCAAATAATTTCTTGCTATGAAATGAAATAGTGGATAAGCAACTTCTATGATGTAGGAGGTGAGTATATTGGAGTGTTACAGAATTAGTAACATGAAGTTAGAAATTAGCTAAGGGTTTAATTGTTTTAATAAATTCTATGTCAATATTGTGAGAAATTTTTGTTTTATCAGATTACTAATGTTATACTGAGATCAAGTCCATATTAAGTTTATAATCCTGTACTCATATACATGGCAGATAAACCCAAGTAAATTTATGTTTTTTTACACCTGCAGTAATCTTTGGCAGCTGGTTCCAGTGGAGTAATTATGCTTTCCTCATGGCAAAATCTGCTGCTGCTGGGTTACTTCTACGGGGAAAAAGATACCAAGCTATGTGACTAATTTTTGAAGCCCTAGCTTAGAAAAATAGTCATCACTTGGTCCTCTTTGCTGCTCTTTCTCTTACATTATGCTCTATTATCAGTGACCTCCTCTTCCCACCACAGCCTAGAGCACAGTTCTTCTGGTGCAAGGATCTCACTTCCTACTCAGCCTTCCTGGGCATGCACAAGAAAAAGTGTTTAAATTACAGTGTTCAACTATTCAATATGTGAATGCCCAACTCAATGGGAGTGCAAAGGTCAGACACCTTAAGGAAGGTTTCTGGAAGTTAAAGCTGGCCCATAGACAACACTGACTCAGTAACTGTTCCTTAGAAAGGGAAGAATCCACTTTTTTGGAGCAGTCCTGTAAAAAGTGGCAGAAAAAGATGGAGCATGTTATTTGGGTGGGTTTTATAGATACTTATTACATTGTGCTCATAATGCCATTGTCACAAGTACTGATCTCAACAACCATGCGTGCAAAGAGGAAATTTTCCTCTTCCTGAGGAAGAAGAGCTGCTGGAGAACAAAACAGTCCAAGATTTTTCAGTGCATATGAAACTAAAAATGGAACATGATGGATGAAAATGAATTAATGAAATCTGAAGAAAATCACATGTCAAAGCCTAGTTTGTCTTCAATGGATAGAGGTTCAGATTATGTGTGTAATGTGCATATTGGTTCTGTCAAAAACTTGAGCTGTGAAAGATTCAAATACAAGCGGAGCTGGGTCTGCAGTTGACACAAGTCATTGACTCATCTTGCTTTGTGAGAGTCAGTTTAAACACAGTAAGAATGTAGGTCTAGCATGGGAGACGTAAATGGCATGGTACGATTGAACTTCTCTTGCCTTTCAACATGGACTGACTCCACCAAAAGCGGTAAGAGACATATTTGAACTCTGATTTTCCTCTCTCATCTTTATGAGCACCTTGGTAACATTAAAAGCACCCAGATAGCTGTTACTCTACAAGAGCTTAGAGGTGAACAACTCCAGGCCTGCCTTCATCCTGTTCACTACTAAAAGGGAAGAATAAAAAACATATGACCCACTGCTACGAGTTCTCCGAGCACTAAAAAACAAGGGCAAAAGGATAAAGGAACTGCTTACCAGTACTGCCCACACCAGCTCCTCTGACCAAGTATTATACTGCCACACAACTGACCGCTGTGGCAAGCCATCACTTATTACAATAATAAGTTACATTTTACTTTGTTTTCTTTCTTTTTCTGGTATTTCAAATCAAATGTACATGGAAATACCAACACTGGAAACATTCTGCTCTTACAGAGGTATCAGTGAGCTCACTATTTCTTGGAAATGTTATTCATCTCTATGCTCTGGACTATGAATTTAGCCTGGCATTTTCCACCGTCAAAACTTGTAAATTCGGTATCCTGGAGGCACAATGGTATTAAAGCGCAACAGTAACCTCTGCATCATTTAATGCTTCCTTCTGCAACTTACTAAAGCACTCTTGTATTTTTCTGCTCTAAGTTATCACTTCATTATTCATTTGTGACAGTGCTTCCAGCCTCCATTCAGGCCTGGAGACCTTTTACACTACACATTGCACACAAGGAACACCACAGCACCAATGGAATCTCAACCTCAAAGAGCTTGGGTTGAGATTTAAAAATTAAATTAAAAAAAAAGTAAAATTCATCAGTGACCTAGCTTTGCTACTACTGAAAAAATAATCCTTTAAAAAAAGTCATCTTTTATGGAAAATATTATTCGGTCAATTCAAAGAACTTTCAAGTAGTGTAGTCTTAAAGCAGACAGTAAGGTAGTGCTCATAACAGGAAGGGCAATCAAGCACTAACCAACACAGAACAGAACAAATGAGACACAACTGGGTACTACCACATTTGTTTGCAAGGAAGACTGGCAAAACACAGAGAACAGAACAAAGCGACCAACTCCGACAGTTAAACCTGTCAAAGCTGCTAAATCTTCTCTATTGCTATACTTTCAGGATAAAAGCATAAGGAAAAACTACACTGCTTCATTTTTTTGTGTTTCTATTTGTTTAAGGAAACATCTATATTGTCTGCATATATATGTGAAACATGAGTGCATTTCAAGATTTTAAAATGACAACTCAGAAGAATCTAAGCGTAAGACAAGTCCAGCAAAATGATTTCCCACTGTTACTTGTATTTTGTGCACTTTCACATAGTGAAGGAAATAAAAATAGAAATCCTTAAGCATGAACATCTACAAAACTGTGCACTTTCAAAACCAAAGTGACTAGCAAAGAGATCTTTCCTCCCCACTGGAATACACACATTTGACCAGGTTTTCAGAAGTCTCGTCTGTCACAGATTATTTTAGAAAGCTTTTCAAACATGATTAGTATATGCATGTATTAGGTTGGCAAGCTAAGACAGTGTAGCCTGAATTGTTACCAATGCTACTGTCTTCTGCACTTCCTGTAGTTTTCAGATGCTGCAACATAGCACAGATGGAGTTTTCACCTAATCAATAATTCTTTCATTGTTCCTTGTTTTCTTTGAAGACATTTTCCACCATTTTGGAACAAGTAAGGCAATGATTATTAACATACAGATGTAGTATTTTTGAGTAGAGACAAAAGAACAAAAGAAAATTGCTGAATGCAAAACATAGTTCCTAATTTCCATTTAATGTCACCTGGATTGGTTAAACAGATGTCTCCCCAGCAAAAGAATTCCACAGCGGAGCAAGGTGTCAAAAAGCTTAGTATGCTGAAGCTTTAAGTACTCAGGCTTGGTTACCTACTAGCAGATCATATAACACGTATGTTAAAAATCACAAGGCAGCACACAGTGACCAGGTCCAGACAGTAAAATGATGAAGAAATTGGTGGGGTCATAAAGACCACTAGCAGAGCTTCAGCTCTAGGCCTCCTGTTTTTGTGGACAGCTGGCACTTAGAAAGGACAGAGTAGGGAGATGTGACTGAACCAAAGGGGCTGAGAACCAAAGCTGGAACAGTGAAGGAGAGGTTCTGTGCCAATCCAGGTAACAGTGAGGTGTCAGCAGCAGTGTGGTTGTACAGCTGTTACACTGCTGTTACAGCTGTGATGTACCACACATGTTCCTTCCCATGAAGAACAAACTTCTCTACACAATCAAAGAAGATAAATAGAAGCTACTCCAGAACCAGTACTGATTCTAGTCTAAGTCAGATGAACGAACATGAACAGTACCAATCCAGCTCCTTACAGGATCTCTGTGTACCCATGCCCTTCATTATCACCAAGGGTAATCATACAGCTCCAGACCTTCTCAGGAACCAGATGCGAAACTACCACTCCTTTCATTACCATGAGTCAGCCATCTAACCACTCTAGGTCTCAGAACACCACGTAAGCAGGCTTTCCTTTAACCACTTTCCTTCCACACACAGCCTGTGGGGGCACAGGTAAGGATGATGGAAAAAAAGCAAAAGCAGGAATGTCTCTGGACCTCTGCCTTGTAGTGCTCACTGCAGTTTGTGTCTGTCTCCAGGCCCACGGGAATAGGCATAAAGATACCATGATGGCCTAGAATGAATTTAGAACTACATATACTATGGGGTTTTTTTCATACAAATACCCCAATACTATAAAGAGATGGAAAATTATCCTAAATCTTGCTCAAAACAGAAACAGAGAACTGCAACAGATTCTTCTGTCCAAAGCACTAGGTAAAAACTGCTCCAAGCTATAGTTACAGAGACAAAATTGAGAGGCACCCTGTGCTTTAATGCCAGGTATTTAACAGTGATGATGATGCAAGATGAGCAGTACATAATTGTTTGCTGTTCAGCTGAAGAGAAGTTCAGCAAAATATGCCTCATCCAAACATCTTGGTCAAATCTAATGTGGAAAGTGACATCTGTACCTGCCTACCATTGCTCCTCACAGCCATAATAAAATACAATAACTCTGGATCCCTGTTCTATTATTATTGCAGTAGTCTTAAATACTACAAAGCCTGCCACATCCTATGCTGGAGGTGTTGTAGCCTCTTCATCAGCAATGGGAAATTAAATGATTGGTATGAAGAGAAGCTTAATTAATACTTTCTGGAGCTTTCCTGCAGCCAGGTTTGGAAGGTGAGGAATCTCTCCTGACAGCAATGGACAACAGCAAATGCTCCTCTGCTCAGAGCATCAGTCTCACTCCTTCATCCTTGCGTCCCATTTTATCCTTTGCTTCCATGCATGCAGCAGCAGGACACGGAAAGCTAATCACCCTTCCTTCCCCCTAGATCCTGGAACAAGCCACAGCCCACTAGCAAAACCACTAAAGAGCACACATAATTCTCCCCCTTGGGAGATGAGAGAATGAACTGCACATGGTATAAGTCATTCATAAAGCTTAGCGCATAACTGGCAGAACATATGCTCATGGTAAAGGGTGAGCTTTAGCTAAGAACTGATACCACAAAGCCTGCTGAGAACATGCAGGTTTTACTATCAAGAAACAGCATCCTCTGATGAGCAACAGCTTCAGCAAAGGAGATTCTGGGTTTCAGAGAACCAGTCAGCTTCATTAACAAGCCACCTGCTCTGAAAGTTATTTCTGTAATGTATAAACTCCTCTTAAGGCAGAGAAACATTTAGTGTTTGTATTAAATATATGACATACATCCACTTATTGGCATCTTATATAGGCTAAGGACAGTCTGGAAAACAGCAATGGAAAACATAGAATTGTCAGTTCTTCTAAGATCATTTAGACAATCAGTTCCTATTAAAACTAACCAAATGTAAAGAAAGCTCCAGAGCTCAAATAAGCTTTAAAAAACTCAGTTTAAAACTCTCCCAAAGTAAACAGCTTGAGTCCTACTTAAACTGGGAAAGCCAGAAAGCTGAAAATATGCCACTATATCTGACTGGAAATCATTCTGCAATTTGCCTGAATCCAGTACAAGGGGCAGCAGGAAGGCACAAACCTTAAAAAGGCTGAACTGCAGCCCAGCAAAGATAACAGGCATCACACCATTTCCAAGCTTCTCATCCTGTCAAGCTGTGGATCTTAGGAGAAAATTAAGACCTGTAAAAAACCCCTCAGACCTGTAAAGAACTGAGTTCTCCTCACACAGCTTGGAGAGTGACTCTTGTGCAACTGTTTATAAGCAGAAGAATGTGTTTCTTCTGGTAGGGCACAGAGAACATTTCTGAGATGCTGTAATTGCTTGCATGCTTACTGAGGAGGGGGGCAAGGACAGGAGCAAGGAGATTAAAAGTAAAAAGCTGTTTACAGCATTGTGCTTCTTTTCAAATTACATTCTTTTATATGTCTCCAGCTTTACAGAAGTACCGAGTTTCACGCTAATGTAATACTGCTGCAAGTACCAGAGTGGAGAGTCTGACTTCATGTGCTATGGCATATATTGTTGGTGGCTCTGTTACTACATTTTACAAGGTCATTTTTCTTGGTGTGGGAACACTGTTTTTCTTGGTGTGCAAGGCCTGCTATGGAAAAATTGGAAGTGATGGGAATAAACTTCTCGAAGAAATATTTTCTCTCAAAATGAAAGCACAGATTTTAGAGCATCATAAAGTATTGCAAACATCTTTCAAAATTTATGTTCAAGCCTTCCCTTCATTTTAGAACTACGTAGAAAGATAAAAAAATACTCAAGCAACATTTTTCCATCTCTTAATACAGTTTCACTTGCTCTTATTCAGAGGCAAAAGTTTGTACTTGCTTATTTCACAAAAATTCTCTACAATAGTTTCTGGATGATAATTAAATTATATCTGATAGAGTTGTCACCAGGAAAAAAAAAAAAATCTCCCCCCTCCCCAGTTTTCCTTTTTTTTTGTTAGAGATGGAAGGAGAGAATAAAATCTGAGAAACAACAGACTGATTTCCTCTCATAACTCAAAACTGTGAGGCATTTTACAACTCCAATTTGAATTTCCCATTTTGTGTTTGTTCACACTACCACAAACCAATTCTAACAGCAGCATGAAACTGCAGTAGTGCAGAGGTACAGTGCCTATTCCTGCAGCAGTGAACCAAGGAAGCCTGTGCCTCACCCATGCCTAAGAGGACCAGCCTAGTATGTAAGGGTTTTCGCCTCACTGCTGCTCTGCTACAGCCAGTCTCAGCGGCACAACACAGTCCCAGACATCTGGAACTCTAGGGACATGCACAGTATGGTGAAGGATACCACAAGTCAAAATAAGAGGGAGGGAGAAATAACTTGCTTACTTTCAGGATTAAAGTTTTTTTCCAGATTTCTTTCCTCTGTAAGTCTAATTAAATGTATGCATTAACACAACTGAAAGACCAAACAAAATCAAAACCTATCCCCCAAAATCCTTCCTTTATTTGAGGGACCAAGGAGTAGGAGAAAGAGACGCTCTTCTCCCCTTAATGAATCAGAATTCAAATGCGCTCAAGTCTCTATCCTAGACTACTTGCATCTCCAACAGTATTTTAGGGTTATTGAGGGTTCCTCCTGAAACCATTTTATGTAAAAAGGCTCAAGGATGTGCTAAGTTTTCGGCTGCCTTTTTTTTTTATTATTTTTTGGGTGTGTGTTAAGACTAACATTGCAGATTTTCTTTCAGACACACACAGGACCAAATTCTGACCACTTTATTTGATCAAACAGATGGCCTAAGTCTTAAAATACCACCCCCTGCGTTTGATAATAGCCAGTTTGTTTTTTATACAAATTTACCTTGTCAAAATCCATCTATAAACAGTTGCTGCAAAGATTATTCTTTCCTGGATTTGCCACAATGCACGCAACAGACTTTGTCAAATGAAATCTCATCAAATGAAACACTGACCTAATCACTTCTCACCATCTTTTCCCTCCATAGACCTACCAAGACAAGAAGAAACAATAGGGGTTTTTTCAGTGTAAGCAGTAGCAACCTGAGAGATTCCTGTTTGCTCATACCAACAAATCCGCGTTCGTGCTGTTTTGCTGTACCTGGGAACACAAGGCAGTGGGATTTTGCATTTCACTTCAGTATGTGCCACGATAACAGCCCAAGAAATGTCAAAATTTGAAAATACTGGAGCAAACTTGCCATTGAGAGCTGTATTGTGATACTCTGAACAGAAGTGCCTGACTGTCAGGGTACAGTTTTCTAAAGCAGGTTACAGTACTTTCCAGCTAGCAATAGAATCCATGGAAGTTATAAAACAAAACAAAACAAAAGATAGACTTCCATCTGTTTAACTGATTGTTCTGATCAATATACTTTCCTCCCATAATGTCTTGTACAGACACACTCTCTCAAATACGTAACTGCAGAATCAATTCAGTTGGGAAGTATATAAAGATTTCAATTCTACAGTGGCAAAACATGATGAAAATATGAACTGCTAAAGCTATCATGATGCTTAAAGGCACAGAGATTTGTAAACTTATCTTTAAAAAAATCACTAGACAGAAAAAATTCTTGATGACAACAATCAACAGATTTTCACAAAACAGCCAACTACAATGATAATACTCTAGGATCATTATTTGAAGATGATTTTCCTCTTGCTTGACCCTAACCTTACAAAAGTGCTCTCAAAAGAGCTCCTCGGAGAAATGGCATCACCCAGAGTTCCCACTTGCCCAGATGTTTCCCTCATTATGTTATAAGCCTGTCAAGAAAAGGCAAATTCAGGGTTATTCTAATGATAGCAAACACCTCATAAAAAACTGCTCCAAATTTACTTTTCCAAAGAACATCATTTTAAAAGACATTTCAAGTGCCCATGAGGAAAGAAAGCATAATTTATAAAACATTATTACCAGAAATCTTGAAGATATTAAAACAAAACATCCTGGAATGTCAAGCCAGTGATAAAACTGCAGCTCAAAGAGAGAGCATCATGGAGCCTCACCCAAAGCATGTGGCCAAGTACTCCCAAGCAGGACTCCCACCAAGTTCAACAGGAGGTTTTCTGAGTTAAGATGACCTTATTCCAGTTTGTGACTGGGATATTGAGTCTGTAGGTCTACGTTCCCTCCCATTGCTAGTGGTTTCGCTTTGTGGACCACCAGCCGGCAATCCCATGCAAACAGAATGATCTTTATGGCCTGCACTCTCCATATTTTTCCTCACCTTTACAGAAATGTGCTCTGCTGGTACTATGATTCTTTCTGACATGATAAAGGGGTGTATGTAAATTTATGGTAATAATAATACATTTTCTGTCAGTTTTTTGCATGATTTAGTACTTCATTTTTCTTTAACACGTGGATACAGAGGAAAAAATTTGGTGAAGGCACATGCAGCTGACCAGAGATTGAAAAACTTTGCCTGGGGATTTTGATAATTCTGCAGCTTTTATCCCTGTCTCCAACCATTTTAAATGAATAGCAACACATGATACTGAATAAGAAAGAACCACCTGCAAAAAGCAAGGCAACAGAACAAAAAAGCACTTTACCTCTGCTGGACATAATTCATCATTAGTTTCATGGGATCAGAAAACTGGAGTAGACTGGCTGGGTCACGAGACCTGTCTTTTACGGTCACAAGCACCTATCATCCTAAATTTCTTGGCTGTTTTAGGATTGAGCATCTACCTGTCTCTTGACACTTTCCAAGGAAAACTCTGCATTTTATTCCTGTATCCCCCAACACCATATATCTATTTGGTCTCCCCTCACCTTGGGGAACTCCTTACAAAGGAGGCCCTGGATGGGACACAATGTCGGGCTTGCCTCCATCCCTTCCCTGACCCCATGCACGCTCTCCAGGTGAGATGGCCGTCGTCTGCTGAGACCCACCCACGACGCACAGGTAACGTGCACAGGAGCCACCCGTGCAGGGTGTCAAACCGTGGTGCCGGGCACGCGGGCACGGCTCTGCCTCTTCCCACCTTTGTCCTCTGAAGGAGTGTAAAACCGGGGGAGGGGGGTGGGAGGAAAAAAACACCGCCGAGCACCGGCCACGCAAGGGAAGTTCTCGAGCGGGTGACTACCTGGCGGCCTCGGGGTAAGCGGAGGGAGGTCGCGGCCGAGGCAGGTGTGTCGGCTCCCGTCAGCGCGGACCAACCCGCCCCGTCCGGGCGGCCCCGCCGCGCCACAGCCCTCAGGGGAGGCAGGTGGTGACCGCTGGCCGCGCGCGACTAACGGCCGCTACCTCGCGCTTGGCCGCGGAGGGAGTAAGGGAGTAAGGTGGGGGCGGCACTCACCTGCCGCTGGCTGTGGTTGCCGGCGCCCGTGGCGGCGTGGGGCTCGCCGCCGCCTCGCAGCACGGTGATGTGCAAGGTGAGCAGGAGGAGCCCCAGCAGCAGCAGCAGCTCGGCCGCCAGCCGCACCATCCTCTTGAGCCGGGCGGCTTTAGGGCCCCGCGGCGGCGGCGGCGGCCGTGGAGGAGGCGGAGGAGGAGGAGGAGCCGCGGCGGCCGCCGCCGCCGCC
>JANIJG010011985.1:131150-148476 GCA_024611175.1 Megaceryle torquata | reverse complement strand
CCAAAACCCAACCAAAAAAACCAACCAGACAAAAAAAAACCCAACACAACCCCCCCCTAAAAAAACCCAAACAAACAAACAAACACAACAACAACAACAACAACAAAATCCCAAAACCAAAACAAGGACTAAAGCAAAATCTAAGAAATTTCTAACTTTAACTCCTAGCCAAATATTTTTTAAGCCTTTATAAATTTTGAAAACTTTGAGAAAAATGTAAGCACTTACTTACCTGTGTTCTTGTACATCTGTGGGGGAATAAAAGAGGGCCATAGAGTGATCTTGAGTGTGCTACTTAAATGTTAGCTTTGTTGTTGTCTCCATCCAAGACATACCTTGCTCATCAAGGGGCCAGCACTCAGCAGTGCAGATTCAAGATGGTTAGTGCCATTTGCCCTTGGGTTCCTAGCCCTTTATGTAGGTTAACAGAATGTGACAAATTATTGTTTAAATATATTTATTTAAATGCTGTTAACAGTGTTAAATGCTCTTCTGCTAATGACTAGGCCAAATACATGGTATGTATTTTGTGGCTTCTTTTATGGATTCCATTATCTTACCATCTTATCCACTTGGAGCAAAATGTATTTAGCAGACTGACAGCTTACAGAGCAGTGCAGAATGCCTGAGAAAGCTTTTACTTGAAAGTAATCACCAACAATCTCTTCCTTAGAGAATTCATCTGGGCTCATGCTTTTCTTTCATAGAATAACCTAATGGTTAGCACAGTTGCCAAGGAAATGAGACACTTATATCCTATTACCTCCTCTAGCTGAAAGGGCTGTAAACTAAAACTTCCTGGGAGAATATATCAAAAGACTGGGTATGCCATACCCTTCAAAATTACAGAGAAAAAAATTCCTCTTTCTTAAAAGCCTTGTAAAAACAGGTGAAAGATATTTAATTTTGAAGCCTAAGGTGTAAGGCACCCACATGTATGACAGAATACCACAGTCCAAGTCACAGGACAGTTTTTGTGTTTTCTTTAATGAGTGTTTCACTGATGCTGCATTGTCTCTCTTTTAACAGAACAGGCAGTTAGTGGTTTGTTTTGTTGTTTTGTTTTGGGAAGGTTCCCTATGAGAAGTCAACCTACAGTCTCAGAGACTCAAAAGCCCCGAGTATCCTGCACATAAAATTCACTATTACAGTGGAGAGTTACATAATGTCACAGAATATCACAACCTTTGCAACCTTTGTATTCATTTTGAAGCTGCAGACTGTCCAAAACCCACTGACTTGGGTCCAAAATAGCAAAGAGACTGGGTTTATCAGTGAGTAATATCTATCCTATACTACTTGTCAGTATCTATGAAGAAAACTGTGGTCTGATAACTAGAAAAGGAAACTCTGACAATGCTACAATGTTAACAGCTAACAGGAACATGTTTTCAGAGCATTTTTATAATCCATATAATATTGAACAATGAAAATGGAGTGTTTGTTGCAAACATTGCTTAATTATAGACCAATTTTATTCACATGCATTATATGCCTTAGATTCCAGTGAGGTTTTATTAAACAGAACACCTAAAGATTGCACTGAGTGTTTTTCAGAAAACTTCATGAAGGAATGCCGCTTTTGGGAAGGTTTTCTACTTTTCATAGTTCCAAGAGCACAAAATACAAACTTGTTCTTAGGTAAAATGACAGGTCCCCACCCTTTGGAACTAAGAGATAGTAGTGAAATGAAGGAAATGGCTGTCTTTGCTAAAATAACCTTTGACTCATTCCCATTCAGTATAGAAGAACAGAGAAATTCCTAAAGAATAGGTTCTTCAGTGAATTCAGTGTATGGGGGATATTTTTCCTCCGTCTGTGTTAAAAGAAAAACTAAATATATGAAGAGAGAAAGAAAAAGTTATCACTTGTAGTATTTAGATAATGCACAAGATTTCAGTGAATTTTAGCACCCTCGCAAGTTTCAGCAATGTGCTATTCTCTTGTTAATATCATGAAAGACAAGGAAAGATGTAACATTGGGTGCTATATTTCTCCGGGGACCCATCTGAAATAATTTTTCATTCATACCAAACCCCTGCATGTATTTCCTCTTCTCACAGAATCTGTTCAGCTCAGAGAAATCATTGCTATGGTGACAATGTATTGACTTTTTCTCATAGAGCAAAGAAATGGAATCCCTTCTATGTCTGAAAAAGATAATTTTTTTTTTTATTGCTTACCTGTGACTGATGCCTTCAGTCCCTGCCAGGAAAGGCTTCCAGTAATAGTAATACATTTGTTTTCAATACAGCAAAAGTTACATTACAAACAAAGAAAACAGTATTACTAACTATTCTAAATATTAAGGCCAAACATAGCCGTGAATAATTAAGCAGTACAAAATATCACTTTTTTTTTTTTTTCAGGTTCCACTGTGACTCATCATTTACAAATAAAAAAACCAACAGAGAATATATCAGTTTATGTTAAAGACAGTTCATTTGGAGCTCAGGACAAAATTTCTTTAAAAAAGACCAATAGAGCATCCATCATGTAAATGGGAACTCAGCTTCTCCCCACTTTCCTCATCAAGTGTTGTTTACATGTTGTATCAAAGTGAGGAAACAAGTCTTTGATAGAGAGGACTAGGTGTGTGTGTATGGTACAAATATGTTCCTGGCAGCTGCATGGCAATAGTTCAGTGAAAGGACAAGGGGTAATGGTTTTAAATTAGAAAGGAGTGGATTTAGTTTAGAAATAAGGAGGAAGTTCTTTACCACAAGGCTGATAGAACACTGGAACAGGTTGCCCGGGGAGGTGGTTGAGGCCCCATCCCTGGAGACATTCAAGGTGGGGCTTGACAGAGCTCTGAGAAACCTGCTCTAGTTGAGGATGTCCCTGATCTCAGCAGGGGGGTTGGACTAGATGACCTCTCCAGGTCCTTTCCAACCCAGACACTTCTATGTTTCTATTTTATTTAGGCTCTCTTTCCCATTAAAAGTTGGGCCAGATGATATTTCAAGGTCGCTTCCTGAAGATTATGACAGGCTGCTTGTCTAGTTGTCTTGTACAAAGACCAAGTCAAATAATTTCTTGAATATATTGTCATTGATAGTACGTTTCTGGGAGAAATTTAAACACTGTTTTAAGTAGACATTCAGATGAACATCTGAAGTAGTCCCCTGCTGAGTGGTAGAACAAGATTAAATGCTCCTTCTAACTGAATGGTTACAAGTCTGTGTTGGGTGTTCATGGCCAGGTATCAGAAGTGGATGATCAGATGCGTGGTCTCTGTGAAGAAAGGCCCCAGTAAGACACAGCCAGTTCTGGCCAGCTCTAACAGACCCACTGCAGGGCACAGCTGAGCCCAACATCCAAGAATGTAGTGCCTCAGGGAAAATGCCTTAAGGAAAAGGCAAAACCTCACAAGACAGAGGGTGGAGAAAGCAACAAAAAAAGTGAGAAATGACAGAGGGAAGGCAGAGGAGGGGAGGAGATGATCCAGGTGCCAAAGCAGAAAATCCCCTTCAGCTGTGCTGAGGATCATTATGGAGCAGGTGGATATTCCTGAGGCAGTGAAGCCCATGGAGAGCCCACACTGGATCGGGGGAAATGTGTGAGAGGGAAGCAGTAGCAGAAAGAAACCACCATGTACTGACCATCCCACCACACACCCTGGACTGCTTGGTGTTGGAGGGGTAGAAATGTTGCAAGTGAAGTTGGGCCTGAGAAAGGGAGGAGGCTTATCTTTAATACTTATCTTTGTTTCTCACCACCTGAATCTATTTTAATCGCTAATAACTTTAAGCAGTTTTTCCCAGGTCAAGTCTGGTTTACACATGACAGTAACTTGTAGACAATCTCCCTGTCTCTTATCTTGACCCATGAGTTTTCATATCCTGATTTCTCCCCCAGTCCCACTGAGTAGAGGTAGTGAGTGAACAGCTAGGAGGGAGTTTGACCCTTAGCCAAGGTTAACCCACCACAATGTTTTGAATCAAAATAAGTTATTTTTAAATGCATGTTTCAGGAATCATTATGATGGTCAATGCTAGTTATGAACTCTGTTTTATTGTCCAAGGATCACTATTTTTAATTGACTGGTATGGGTTTGTTTTGTGTAGATCCTTAAAAATATATATTCAATAAATGAAGAGACTTTGGAGTTCAGACTGTTTAACATTAGATGCAAATTAACTAAACTAGAGCTGCTAAAATACTTCTGTGACCTAATTCATGGAAGAAATAGAAATTTTTCACATTTTATGGTAGGGCAGACATATATAATGAGTCTAATGTAACAAGTGAATTATGTAGCAATTTTGTGTCACAAACTCCTTGGTCAAGGACACCGAATCTTATAATTCTGATCATGATGGATGCTATAAATCATCAGATCTCACTAAACTCAATATCTGAGAAACCCAAATCTCTTCTGGGAGAAAGGCTTTGCCTGGTAATCTGAGCTCTGTATTATGAATTAGAAGTATCTTTATTTTGCCTTACCAGACTTCAGTGTGGTCCCCAATCAGCTCGTGTGGGAGCTATCATGAATCAACAGTGGAGCATTTGTCAACAATGCAGTGTTGCTTTTCATTTTAGAGTGTACTTGTATGTAATAGTAAGAACACCGTGTCCTGTTTTGGCCACTGTGTTTTTCTAAACTTTAGATGAGCTAGAAAAATTCAGAGGAAACCAAAAGAATGATAAAAGAGTTAGAAAAGTTTATCTATGAGGAAAGATTGAAGAGCTTACTGTTACGACTGTGAGGTCACTCTATTATCTTTGAATGATCATAGTGATTGAAGGAGGTCCTTGATGACTGGGAAAAGGCAAATGTTATATCCATTTCAAAAAGGGCAGGAAGAATGATACAATGAACTGTAGGTCAGTCAGCCTCCCTTAATCTCTCAGAAGGTTATGGAGAAAGACCTCATGAAAGCCATTTTCAAGCATGTGAAGGACAATAATATGTTTGGGAACATGCAGCATGGATCTACTAAGGCCAAAATATGCTTGACTGATAGCCTTCAATGATATTACTGACTCTTTGTGCCAGGTGGAGGGAGCGGTATATGTCATTCGCCTTGAATTAAGCAAAGCCTTTGACATAGTCTTCTGTAACAAACATGTAACTTGGAAGAGGGGATACAGACTGGATGAACTACAAACTGGATGAAAAACTGTCTAGAACACCAGAATTAATGAGTAGTGGTCAACAGATCAAAATCTAACTGGCAGTGATATTCTGCAGGGGCCAGTACTGGGAATGATTCTACTTAATACTTCCATTAAAGACCTGGATTATGAAACCTTTTACAGTACAAGTTTGTGAATGACACCAAAATGGCAGCAGGTGGGGAGGGCAGCAAGGGAGGAGGGCAACACTGATCAATGCACCAGAGGGAAAGGCTTGTCATTTGGAGCAGCCTTGACAACCTGGAGAAATGGACTGACAGGAACCTTTTGGAATTTAGCAAAGGCTAATGCAAAGTCCTGCATCCAAGACAGAAACAACCACATGCATCAATACAGGCTGGTGAGATGGCATCAGTGCAGAAAAGGACCTTGGGGTGCTGGAGGACAACAAATCGAATGTGAATCACCATGTGTGCCCTGGTGGTCACAAAGGCCAATCTCATACCAAAACACATTAAAAAGAGTGTAGCCAGCAGGTCAAAGAAAGTCTTTATTCCCCTTTACCTGTCACTCTGAAGGCTACATCTGGTGTACTGTGTTCTGGTACTAGAGAAACTCAGTCCAACAAAGCATCATTAAGAGAACTAAGTGGCTGGAGCATATAAGGTATGAGGCTGAGTGATCTGGATTTACTCAGTCTGGAAAAGTTAAAAAGGGACCAAATTGCTGTCTTCAGTGACCTAAAAAGGCCTTATAGAGCCAGATTCTTGTATGAGGTGCACAGCAAAAAGATGAGAGGTATTGGTCTCAGGCTGCAAAAATGAAAACTGCAACAATATGAAGACAAAAAATTTCAGGATGAAAATTGTTGAGCACTGGTACAGTTTGCCAAGAGAGATGATTTCCATGCTTGGAAGTTTCCCTGAACAACCTGATCTAACTTTGAGGTTTGCTCTGCTGTTAATGTTTCTAGAAGAACAAATTGGTCTATATGTTTTTGGTATAAAAAGTAAAATCTGAACTTCCCTAGGAGCACAAGAGAGATCTCTGAGGTTCTTTCCAGAGCTTCACTTCTAAGAATCCTTTAAGGTTTACTCTATAAAAAATAAATTGTGTTTTTCAGCATCTAACTGTTGAGTTCTTTGATAAATACTGAAAATTATGCTTGTGAATAAGGTGCCTATGCTTTGTCTGGAGTTCTGGAGCATTCATGCACCTTAAAAATGAGTAATAAAAATCAGTGTGTGGATGCACACTGGGAAATTTAAAAACAATATAAATGTGTATGTGACAGGTATATTGGTTTTTCAATTTAGGAAATTTATTCACCATCTGAATTTCTAATATGGACAGTTTCTGCTCAGAGTAGGAACCTGTTCCAGAAGCTGTGTGCTCTACAGAGCACAGGTAGAAACTAGAAATCCAGATGGTCTTTTTTTTTTTTTTTTTTAAATCAGCTACTCAATTGTTAGTATACTCAGCAAGGTTGGAGATGTTATGAGAATTAATGCCAAGTCAGCATTTCTTAACAACTTTGAAGATAAAAGGCCATAAAAGCACTAATTATCATTGCTAATTAGCATCACACCAAACTTGACTCACTGACTGGTTTTTCAAGTCTTAAAATGATTGTCAGCTCTCTTCTGGAAAACTTGAAAACCTTTTTCTCACAGACAGAAAATGAGAGCTTGAAAGAATTGGTGTAAAGCCAGTGAACAGCTTTGGGTTTACCTGACTCCAAGCAGAGTAAATTCAGTGTCAGGTGAATCAGAGTCTGGCCTATCATTTGGGACCATTCTCTAAGCCAAGAAGGTAATTGTTAAACAAATGTAATGGGGCCAGACTCATAGTTTGTGCAATTTTATGAAATCAAAACTTCTATTTTCCGGGATCTATACCTAGCGAGTCTGCTCCATGGGTATGATTGATGCCCTGGCTTCTGTACTCTGCCTCTATCATTACAGACATATAAATCTGTTGAGGGTATTTTTCAACTGGAAATGTTGAACCTGTTCTCATATAACTCTGGTTGAATAGGTATGGCTGTCTCTTTTCCATCATATTCATGCAGATAGGGTAGGATGCAGCCTATCTTAACTATAGGGTTGCTTGTGTAAATTAGGTGTCTTAGATCCAATTATAATATAGCTAGACCCAGATATGATAGATGGATATCCAAAGATAAGACATATTCAAGTGTCCACCCCAGGAGGAGATTAATAGCTTTTCTATTGAGTGGACCAGTTATCTTTCTACTAAAATAATCAAAGCTCTCAAATTTCTCTTACATGTAGACCATCTGCATTGTAGAAACCTAGACTTGGGCAGGTTGAATCCTACCTACACTTGTCAGGCACATTTATGTTAAATGTCCCCATTGGCCTAATCAATTACAACTGCACTAAGCAAGCCAAACACACGAGCAGAATTAACTCCTTCTCAAAGTGCGATAAAGGGACCTTAATGAGACACAGAGTTGTTAGGGATGTCTTTCCTTACTGTTTTGGCAGAGTATGCCTTGTAATGTTACTCTTTCATGTTCTAGTGTAGACGTTGGAGCATTTGGCAAAGAAATAAGTGGTTGAGTTCTATACCCTCCTTTTTCTGAGTGATTCAAATCTATACCTCTAGAGAGTCAGCCTGAACAGCGGATGGTCTGTTTTGAGAGCAGATGCTTTCCATCTCATTTTGCAAAGAGGTGCCAGCTACTGCAGCAAGAACTTCAAAGATTATTGCACCATAAAAAGGTAATTGAGTTTCTTCCTGGAAGAACCATATGACCACTAGATTGTTTCACAAGAAATGTCATTCCATTTTGTGAGGAACCTGATGCCATCATTTATCACCGGGCAAGTATTTTTATCATTTAGCTATTCCCTGATGTAACAAGCCTGCCACTTCCATCGACCTATTTAAAAAGACAGGAATTGCCACACCTGCGTGTTGTGCCTGCACCTAGCTTCCACTGCCTATGACACTGAACCTGTCATGGACAAAGGCAGAGGAATGCTTAATTGGTGATCACAGTCAGGCTTGGGCCAAATTACTTAGACTGTTGCACTTCTAGACACACATTTAAACTCAAAACGTGAGGAACCTGCAGACTTTAAACATGCAGAAAGTGAGGGAAGATTTTGAGAATCTCCATTCTGTATTTATAAGTACAAGTATATTTGTAAGTGCTTTTTAGGCCTCTGCCCAAGATGTTATCATAACTCCTAAAAATAATTCACAGCATATGTCTGCAGGCACAGTTGTAAATTAGAGCTCTTTCTCATTCATAAACTTTCATGGGTGTGTTCAGGGTAAATACATTCTTCAAACCTTTATTGATTTCTGGGGTGAACTGATCCGACAGCAACAGGAGGCAGAGCTGCTAACTTCTGCAAGCTTCCAAGTTTTAGTGTACTTTCTACAATCTCTGAGAGTATGAAAGGACCAGCCTTAGCCTATTAATTAGTGTTAATACATAAGATATAAATCAAAAATATAAAACGCAAGATATGAATCAAACCATGCATTTACTTAGACAAGTGGTTTTCCAGAAAAGTAAGTATTTTGGCACTGTTCCTGAAGGAGAAAATGTAAAAAACAAGATTACTGTAATATGTGAAGCTCACAAACCAGCTTACAATGTTCAGACTCTACAGGCTTTGAAAGGAAATGCTGTTACAGGCCAAGGCTGTAGGCAATGAACAAGTTAGCTGTTTAAAGTTAGAGGTCTTAGATGCTTTTAGGCGTCTGTGACTACAAGGGGTGTACAAGGCAGCTGGGCTGGAGACCTGAACATCCTGTCCTGTGATGGGAGGAATTTGGAGGAATTTGGAGCTTCATAATGGGAATCAGTGTATTTGACTTCATGGAGCATGTCTCTACAGAGTAAAAGGCATTTAGAAATGTTTCTGAATTCTGCTCTTTTCTGAACCTTTGGTGCCCTGAACACGCTGCAAAGAAATGTCTTATGCTCGAAGTGTACAGGCTTGAATCCCATTTAAAAGAAAATATTTATCTCTTCCCCCCCCCAATAATCAAGTAATATTCATGTTCTGTTTAAAAAGAGGTGTAGACTGAATTATAATTATTGTCTTTTAAACCATGATTTGGGATGACATCCAAGGTCAGCTACAATAGGAAAATTTAAGTCGGATGGATTTATCTTCATATGTGGTGGGGTTTTTTTAGTGTCTTTTTGCATATGGCAAAACTGCATGGGTTTTGAAATGGTTTTCATTTTGGTGGTCAAATGTTACAGTACCTTTCTTTTTTTCTTTTTTTTTGTCATGGTTGCAGTTTTTTGAATCCATTCACAGCCATTCAATGTTCTTGCTTACAAGATGCTGACTGATTTTTTTTTTTTTTTTTTTTTTGGTTTGCAATTTATGATACTATTTTGTTGTAGACACTAATCAAAGAAGGAGGAGCAAATATATACCATTTCAGATGAGTGAAGAAGACATTTAATTTAGACAACTTCTGAAGGCCCAAGTGTTAATCCAGATTCCTGACAGGCTTTTCTGGGAAATGTCTGGATCTGCAGTCATGTTCCAATTCAGGATGCTGTTGGAATTTGAACAAGGGTAAAACATCTATTGAGAAAACTGAAAGGTAAATAAACTATTTGCAAATACAAAACATAAAGTGTTGCAAGGAAGAGATGGGTGAGGCTGCAAAAGCTTATTATCAACTAGGAGGGAAAACAACTTTAAAGGATTGTTCGTTAGTCACTTGTTTTGAAATAGAAAGTACTGTGTAGCATGAATGGTTGCAGTCATCAGAAATGATGCTTTAGTTTATCTGGAAATGATAACAAGGATTGACCTTACAACAAAACAAAGCTTCTATGGGAGTGAACTGTTAAAGAATCAGTCAAACCCCATATATATTACAAGCTAAAAACTAAGATAGCTTAGATAAGAAAGCTAAGATGAATTTTAGATGGAGGATGGGCAACAAGTTTAACTTAATTAAAGATAGGTGGGATTTGAAATGGAGTTGAATCTTACTACAAAGGCCTTATAGTTCATACAATGTACTGTCATAAAGATAAAATTATGTTATTTATTTGTGGCACATTACATTGATATTTTTCAGTTTTCTACTTTTAGAATAAATCTCTTCACCAAGAAATATGTAAAATACATTATATTGCAAATACATATTTGTATCTTTAGATGTATATATATCTACCACCAAACAGGAAGATGAGTCATTCAGAAGCTAGTATTCTAATATCTGAGCAAAAGTTACAGGCGTGTATGTCTTAAAGCATCATCATCAGATTTCACTATCTTAGCTGGTACTGGTGTCTCAAATTTCATGTTCACTGACTCACTAATTCAAACCAAGAGCTCCTATTCTTGAACACTGACCTCACTGTCAGGATGTGAGGAGGATGGTGGCAAAAAGTGTTTCTTTCAAAGCTGCACTGTTTACATGGCAGAAAATAATTCTAGGTTTATTATGCTGCTGAGAAACAAATAAAAGAAGGATTTTTAACCTAGCAGGCTGGTTAGGTCCTCCAAAGGTAGAGATAGATATTCCAGTTACTGAATTGCTTATGGGTGTTAAATAGGTATGGACTAGTCCTTGGTGTTTCTTCACATCTAACAGTGTTCTAAGATGGAAGAGGGTACTACTTAAGAGAAAGCATTATTTTATTCACTTTTTCAGACAGAAGATAGAGGTATGGAGAAAGCCTACTGTGAATTGACTTGGGTAGTTTAAAAAGTTAGCAATGAGCTATGTTAGCAGCTGTGTATTCTCCTAAGACTTCTTAAAGTGAACGAAGCTCGAGTAATCAAGAAACTGTAGTTAAAGTCTATTTTTATATTGCCTTAAACTAAGATGTGAAGCTGGTAACTTCTTAAACTATTTGATTTTCTCCTTTAGGATTGCACCCAACAGTCAGTGAACTTCTACTGCAGCACTGTTATCAAATAAGTATTTGTAACTGTTAATATCAAAGAGTTATTCTAAACATCTCTCCTAACCCAGGTATTGGAAAGTGATAATTTTCTTTGGTTATACAGCCACCCTCGTATTGGGCAAATAAAGTTTTTTAATTTAGAAAAATTGCTTTCTTCAATTTTCATTCAATGTGATCGATTCACTGATCACATCTATCTTAGCTGCCTTGGCAACCCTGTGTACTAATATCAATATGCTTTGCAGAATACAAGTATTAACTAGTTCTTTGTAAGTTCTTCATAGGTCACAGAGAGATAAATAATATGCATGGGAAAGCAAAGGAAAATACAGAAAAAAATATTGATTCCCTGTGATAAGAAACTTTGCCTTCAATATAAAATGTGTTTAAAGGTCAGTACTAAATTCAGTGATACTAAATTTTGGGATCTGAACATTATCAAATCAGAATATTTTATTTAAAAAATCAGTATTTAATTTTTTTTTTAAAATCATGAAACAAAAAAATTCTTTTTCAAAATTCCTTTATTGGTCAGAATAGATTAAGGCTTCTAGTTTAAGATTCCTACATTTTTATTAAACCAAATTATGTTCTCACCAATAGGGAGGTGTTGGTGGGCAATGTCAAGCTCATGGGCAGCCTTGGCTGCAGTGACCATGAGACAGTGGAGTTTAAGATCCTAAGGGCAGTGAAGAACAGGCAAGCTTGAAACCCTTGACTTCAGAAGAACTGATTTTGGCCTCTTCAGGAGCCTATTTGGTAACATACCATGGGACAAAGCCCTGGAGGGATTTGGAGTCCAGGAAAGCTGGTTGACTTTCAAGGATCATCTCCTCCAAGCTCAAAGGCACTGCATCCCTAAAAAGAAGAAATCAGGCAAAGGTGCCAGGAGGCCTGTATGGATAAACAAGGAACTCCTGGTCAAATTCAAACACAAAAGGGGATTACACAAAGGGTGGAAGCAAGGACAGGTAACCTGGGATGATTACAGGGAGATTGTTTGTGAAGCCAGAAACCAGGTTAGTAAAGCTAAAGCCCTGATAGAATAAAATTTGGCCAGTGACATTAAAAAGGATTCTACGGTTATGCAAGAGAAAAAAGAAAAACAAGAGAGAATGTGAGGCTTCTCTGGAAGAATACAGGTGACCTGGTTACTGAGGATATGGAGAAGGCTGAACTACTCAATGACTTTTTTGCTTCAGTCTTCACTGGTAACCATTTGAGCCACACCACCCAAGTCACAGAACACTGGGTCTGGGAGAGTGAAGAATCACCCAGGGTAGGAGCACATCAGGTCCAGGAACAACTAGAGAACCTGCAGGTACACAAGTCCATGGGACCTGGTGAGATACATCCACAGGTCCTGAAGGAACTGGTGGCTGAAGTTGCTAGGCCACTAGCCATCATATTTCAGAAGTCATGGCAGTCTGGCAAAGTTCCCACAGATTGGAAAAGGGGAAACATAATTCCCATTTTCAAAAAGTGAAGCAAATAAAACCCAGGGAACTACAGAGCAGTCAGCCTCACCTCTGTGCCAGGTAAAATCATGGAGCAGATCCTCCTGGTATCTCTGCTAAGGCACTTGGTAAATAATGAGGTGATCAGTAACAGCCAACATGGCTTCTCTAAAGGCAAATCGTGCCTGACTAATTTGGTTACCTTCTATGACACAGTTACATCTCTAGTTGATATGGGAAGAGAACTGATGTCATTTACCTGGACTTGTGCAAGGCATTTGACACTGTCCCACATGACATCCTTGTCTCTAAGATGGAGAGACTTGGACTTGGATGGACCACTCAGTGGATAAGGAACTGACTAGAAGGCCGCACTAAAATAGTTGTGATCAATGGCAATGTCCAGGTGGAGACCTGTGACAAGTGGAGTTCCTCAGGGGTCTGTTCTGGGTCCAGTGCTGTTCAATATCTTTGTCAGTGACATAGACAATGGCATCGAGTGCACCCTCAGCAAGTTTGCTGATGACACCAAGCTGTGTGGTGTGGTGGACTCACTTGAGGGAAGGGATGCCATCCAGAAGGACCTTGACAGGCTTGAGAAATGGGCCAGTGCAAACTGCATGAGGTTCAATAAATCAAAGTGCAAGGTCCTGCATCTGGGTTGGGCCTGTTCCAGGCACAATTACAAACTGGGCACAGAGTGGGTTGAGAGTAGACATCAAGAGAAGGATTTTGGGGGTGTTGATTAACGAGAAGCTCAACATGAGCCAACAGTGCACTCATGCAGCTCAAAAAGCCAACCATATCCTAGGATGGATCAAGAGGAGTGTGGCCAGCAGATCAAGAGAGGTGATTCTCCCCCTTTACTCTGCTCTTGTGAGACCCCACCTTGACTAGTGCATGCAGTTCTGATGTCCCCACCATCTGTTGGAACAAGTCCAGAGGAGGGCCACAAAGATGATCCAGGGGCTGCAGCATCTCTGCTACAAGGATAGGCTGAGGGAGCTGGGATTGTTCGGCCTGGAGAGGAAGAAACTCCAGGGGGACCTTATAACTGCCTTCCAATACCTGAAGGGAACCTACCTGAAGGCTTGAGAGGGACCTTTCTGAAGAGTGTCCAGCGATAGGACACAAGGAAATTGTTTTAAATGAAGGAGATTAGGATTATACTGGATTTTAGGAGGAAGTTCTTCAGTACAAGGGTGGCAAGATTGTGGAATAGATTTCCCAGAGGGGCTGTGGATGCCCACTTCATGGAGCTGTTCAAGGCCAGGTTGGATGAGGCCTTGAGCAATCTAGTCTAGTTGAGAGGCATCCCTGTCCATGGCAGGGAAGTTGGATTAGATGATCTCTGATGTCCCTTCCAACCTAAGCCATTCTATGATTCTATTTAAAAATTAAAAATGCATTGGTTATAACTAAAACAGCTTGCTTAATTTTAGTGGTAACTCTTTTAATAAAATGCTTTATATCCTTTCCTCTCCTTCTCCCTGCAGTTCTATTTACTTTCTCCCCCCCTTTCCCCTTCCATTCTTTCCCTTTCCTTCTTTCTCTTTCCTTGTGATTTTTTTTCTTTTCTTTTTGTTCTTTATCACGGTTTCTGACTTGATTCAGAGTCTATTTTTGACCATGTATGTCTTCCTGCCAACCCCTCAATTCCAAATGAGTTTATGAGAACACATTTTAGTGTCCTTTAAAATTTTTAATGCAAGACTTGCTCAGATTTCTAAGTAAAGTCCTGACACCATTGTTACTCAGTTCAGTTCCAAAATCCCAATGACCTTGGTATGCTCAAGATCTGTTCCTACAATTAAAATATAAACAATAGCACAGGCAAGCTAGGACACTGAAAAAATACAGAACAAAACTTCAGGCTGAGAACAGCAATGAATGAGTGTGGTCAGCAATGCTGGTAAGGGAAAGGTGGAAGAAAAGAAAAGCCAAGTTCAAAACAGGAGGTGAAATACACATTTCCCATTCTTTAAGTCGGTAGAAGGATATATTAAATATATATATATTTAGTGCAACAAGGAAAATTAGAAGAAATAGTGCATGTCAGAACTAGAGAACAGCAATTTCAATATAGAAAAGAAATACTGTTCATCACGTTTTAAATTATTTTATTTCTTTTTTATAATTCCTGAAGAGATAGTTATTGACTTGAACATTTTATGTATTTAATACACAGCTTTAAAATTTTTTTGAAAGTCTGTCAATCTGGACAAAAATTTGACCTGCTTGAAAGGGTTTGCATTTGTGAGAATTATGAGAAACCTTATATAAACCTTGTGTTATATAAAAAAGGAAAATTCCCCCACTCTGTTATTTTTTAGTTGTGTGTTTCTGCTAATCGGTATTTTACAAGATGCTAGTTCTGTGTGCAATACCACCTAAAATGGATGTTTTATATTTAGCATATCTTTTTGAACTTTTTGAACCCATGGAAATGAGTTTTTAATTTCTGTTTTGTCTGTTTTCATCAGACTAATCTTCTTCTCACAATAAGCATCACCAAATTTGTGCATATGTTGATAAATTCAAGTTAAATACTGATTCTACGTATGGAATATAATAGATGTTCCCACATTTTTCATTTGCCTACCCATGTTCTGAATGGAACTAGGTCATGTTATCATAATTAAAACTTAGATATCTGTGTCCTGCAACTTCAAAGATGTGCTTTATTTTAAAATGAATACTTTTGTTTTCTCAAAATTTGTGGGAAGTAGACATACTACTGTAATTTTGTTCTTTTCATGAATAGAAAAATGAAGTTATGCATAACTTAAGCAGAACTCTAAAGAAACCCCCTAAACTAGATGAATAGGATAGACTAGATAAAATTACAAGCAACTAAAGTGCCTGAAAAACTTATATTCTGTGCCTTATATTCAATGTTTTAAATTTTTTTACTAGAAATTATTTTTCTTTACTTTCAAATTCTAAATTACTGTATATAAAGCTATAAAGCCCATTCATAGTCATGTGATGTATTGAAACTGGTAGTTAACATATTCCCTAGGTTTTTTAAATAATGCAACAGAAGACGTTTGATCTTCCATCATCTAATTTTATGATAGAATTGCATCTGGTCTGTATTCTCATACTAGATTAGGATGAGAACCTAAAGGAATAAAGTATATTAACTTTCAATTTTTTTTTTATTTCTACAGACAACCATGGAAATTGCAGCATATTGTTAAATAGATAAAATTACATGCAAACCAGTGTTTTTCAGAAAATTTTATATGTCATAACAGCATTAGAATAAAAGATCTTCATGTTAATTACAGATAATTAGCAAAATGTCACTGGTGTCTTTATTAGTCACTTTGGTTTTTACCATGATAATAGAAATTACTGGTGAATGAAAAGGAAGTGACAGCCCCTGGAAATTAATCAGCTTTATAAATCATAGATTTATACTCATAGAAAATTAGAGATGGAAAAGACTTTTCCTAGTGAATTATCTAGTATAGTTTAGATGTACTGTCCATTAGAACTTTTTTCTTTGTTATTATTTTGCAGCATTTTAGTGTGGTAAGTGAAGGATCTTATACTTGGCTCCCTTGGGAGATTATTTCATTGTCTAAGAGTTTTTATTAGGCCTAATACTGCTTGGTTTATTTACACATATAATGCCAATGACATTAATGGGACAACATGTATTTGCTACCAAGGAGCATGACGTTCATAATGTTCACTGTCATTGCTACTGTTTGGTTTCAGATGTTTTTCTTAATCATGTTTGCAAATGCAGATATGCTGAATTTGTTACCACTTAGTGGGGCTTTTTTCTTAACACAAAAAAAATTATTTAGGCACCTTTGGAGTCTGACTGAACTTCTGGGGATGGGGGGGGACATGACTTGCTGTCATTTCCCAGGGAAGTATATAAAAGGTGAATATATGCAAAAGTTTCTAGTTTAGAAATTATTCACTTTCTTAATTTCTATCCCTTCCTATTTTTTTCTCTCATTTTCCTTTTCATAACATTTCTTAACAAGTTATCAGGAAATATCTCATTGCTTTTTGGTGTCAATATTGCTTATGTGTATACATCTTAGAAACTGACTGCATAGGTGTGACAGTGTGGATGTACCCTATATGAATTAAGCTATGTGAGAAAAAAATCTGTCTCTTGAATATTTTTATTTTTTACACATTCATTCTTAATTTTCCTTTTTTTTTTTTTTGTTTGTTTGTTTTTGGTTTTTTTTGTTTGTGACTCCCCTAGAACAATTGCCTGTCTAGATCTTCCTCTTTGCTCTCTTCAACAAAATTTTTCAGATGACAGTATATTGCAGCAGCAGAGAGACAAGAAAATTATGGCAATAAGGCTACTTATCTGCTGTTTAAGATTGATACCTATATTGACCTCAACAGCTTTGGGAACATGTGCCTGGATAACATAGTAAGAAATGTAAAC
Source organism: Megaceryle torquata (assembly GCA_024611175.1). Taxonomy (NCBI): domain Eukaryota; kingdom Metazoa; phylum Chordata; class Aves; order Coraciiformes; family Cerylidae; genus Megaceryle; species Megaceryle torquata. The sequence goes on along the minus strand of JANIJG010011985.1, from coordinate 131,582 downwards.
CCAAGTGAAATAATTATAGAATAGTGCAAAATAATTTCTGAGTGACATGAATTAGTTGAAAGATTATGGATGATTGTGACCATAAGAGAAGTGAGCTATTTTAGAGATATAGTAAGGAAGAAAGTGTACTTTTGAAGATGCTCAAATTTTGAGTTCCTACTAGAAAGCTGATGAAAGGAGTTAGATAAATAGACTATAAAACCAAATGTTTTGACAGGTGTTGGACAAATAAACTCTAAAAAAACATGTTTCCATTCTTATAATTACAAAATTATAGTTTCTTTAAAAGGGGGGGGGGGGGGGGGGTTTTTTTTTTTTAAGATAGCAACTTCCATCAGGGTGAGTTAATTTTTTTAAATAGCTTTGTTATGCTGTGGCATTGCTGTAACTGGCTCAAAACCCAACAAAACTTCTGCTGCATTTGAAAAGAAT
>JANIJG010011985.1:93841-112335 GCA_024611175.1 Megaceryle torquata | reverse complement strand
CAATCTCTCTTTTATCCCATTCCGCGCCCCCCGAATTTTCCTCATTTTGGAAAATTTCCTCATTTCCTCTGTTTGGAACTGAAGCCATTGGTATGATATACCTCACAACATATCAGTGTTTTCCTTTCACAGTAATTTTCAGTGATAACTAGCTCTTTTTTTTTGTTTGTTTTTTTAATATGAAGTTATAACATTGACCTAGTGAAAAGTCTTCACTTCCCCCCACCCACCTCCCAGTGGAAAGGGAAAACAGCATTAGTGACATATCAAATAAATGATCAAATAAAAGCTCTGGAAAGATTCAGCATTTCTGTAAAGGTTAAAAAAAAATGCATCATACAATTAGGTAGAGTTTCAAGACATTAAAACTTTCAATAAAGACAGTAACAGTCTCCTGTACTAGATTCTTCAAATAATATAAATAAATCCATCAATAAACTACCAATGCCATCCCTACCCAAAATAACTCTTAAGTATGTTAAAACAATAGGTTACAGATTAAAATGACATTTCAGATCCAAATATATTCTTGGTTACAGCCAAGTTAACATTGAATAATTTATTTAACTCTGTGAAGACATTTTAATGAAAGCAGCTATAGTGTAGTTTCACAAAATGGTTACATCAGTTGCAGAATAATATGAGACTTCCCATGTTGCATATCAAGCATCAGTATCTCCCTCAGCATCACAGTGGGAGAGAGAGGCAAGCAAAAGCTTTGTCTACATCAACACGTATAAAATGACACTGCAAACTGGAAGCTCCAGGATTCACTTATTGGAGCAAATTCCCTATGAGAAAGTTTTTCTGTCTGAGATATATTTATATATCAAATACATATATACACACACACAGTTAAAAAAATTGGTAGAGCACCTATTGTTCCACTGACATCCCAATTATTCTGTGGAGGCTGAGAATGTTGTGGTGCAGAGTAGCCTAGGAAGCACCACCAGGGAGCAGGATCGGTGCCTTACTGGGCTACACAACCAACAGAAGAATCAAACTGACAATGGAGAGACAACTATTTGCATTTGAAAGAGAGCGAAATGAATTTGCTACACTGAAGTCTTAATCCTTCTACTTCTAATCCTGCAGGTAGCTTAACTCAAATCAATGGGATCACTTGCTTGAGTAAAACAAGCAGGATTTAGTTCCTCCTTGGTGCAGTGCATCAATTAAAATGAGGGGCAGAGAGCACTACAGCAGTCATACAGCAGGCTTGCCTTCAAGTCCTTTGTCTGCCTGAGAGGAAAAGGGACACTCGGAAACACTGTTTTTCCTTTCAAAGGACAGATTGTGCATGCTATTCTTTTTATATTTCAGTCTTCCCTTAGAGAACAATAAAAAATACTGCATTTTCCTCTTGTTCACACAGGAAAATTGGCTACTGGGTTTATAGCAACATGTAACAGACCAATGCAACAACCCATTGCTAACACTGTTATGCCAGAACAGTTACACCACCAATTCCTCCATTTTAGACAGCATTTTTGTTATGAAAGTATGATCATATGACAGCTGGCTGCAGTGCTACACATACAGAAGTCTTCACGACCCAGGATTATTTCCTATATAGTTTAAGTGTCCTCCTGCGTACTGCTTGATGATCTCATAAATTTTATATTCACACAAAGAGCTCAAACAACCTCCATGACATTTCCTCTAGGTGGGTTTATCACAGGCAACTAAAATGCCTCCTGTAAATATAATTCAGGGGTTAATTCCCATCCAACAGGGAATTTGGAGTTGCATATGCCCACCATATAATCTGGGCAATTATGTGGTCAGTCCTGACCTCTCTCCACCGTGATGCTCATTAGTCCTTTGCTCCCTTATCTCCAGTGCCACTGCTCCCCTTCTGGCCAAGGACAAAACTAACGTAAACCTTTCTGGCAGTGCAGACAATTTTTTGTGGAGAAGCAGGTTTCTAAGAAACCAGTGGGATCCCATGGGGGTAAGAAAGGGTACAGGGAGATTTGTAGGGCTATAACAAAACTACAGATAGGGCTAATAGGTACAAAGGAAAAAGGGGTTTAACATGCTGTGGAAAGGCAGGATTCCCTTATTCTTCTCTAAGGCCACTGCTCCTTTTAAGACCTTTCTCATTCCTGTGGTGATCTGGACATCCATTTTGCTTACTACTTTTCACATTCCCAATCTTCTCAAATTGTGAAAAGCAAACAAACAAATACCCCCACCCCCCCCACCCCAAAAAAAAAACCCACAAAAACCCCAAACCCAAAGAAATAAAGGTAAAGCTACTCCACTGAAGAAGGAAAGGGGGTAAAGCCAGTGCTACACCATACACACACATTTTCTCCTCAGGAGGAACAGAAACCTGTACAGGCAGAAACACACTTTTTCATGCTAAAATAACTCTATCACCAGTTCAGGAGCAGGAAAAACAGTCCATCTTACCTTAAAGCAGCTACAGGTAATATATGTGAGAGCCAGTCCCAGAACCTACTTCAAACCACTCAGCAAAAACTCCAAATGAAACCAACCAACCAACTCAATCAACCAAAAAATACCCCCCCCCAAAAAAAAACCCACAAACAAACAAAACCATAAAAAACAAAAACAGCACCTTACCTGACCCTTATTTAACTTCACTACTCAGTCATTTTTTTCCATATTATTTTTGCTTCTTAATCTGCAAAGCCAACAAAATATATCCACAGCAAACTTCACACCTACCATGCCCATGACTCTCCTCTCTACCAGCTGCTTTTAATTGTCAGGCTGGGCACAGGTGGAAAAGGAAATTGGAACCGTCATTAACTATTTCTGGGATGTTTCCCTATAGGAAATATATCTCATCACATGAGCTTACATGTAACATTTTTTATTAATTTTCAGTGTTTTAGTAGCTAGATTAAAAACAAGTGAGCACAAGCAATGCTGATTTCCAATGTGATGTCCCAGCACTATAACTCTAACAAAAGGCATGGTGAGCAGTGTAATGATTCGGTTTAAGCTCTCCTTAAATTGGAGAGGAAATAAAAGTAGGCATTTTTTGTCATGCCTTATTTGTACTAAACAACAGAGCAAATGTTCTTATAACCTAAATGGGAATATAAAATGAGTGCAGTATCATAGCAACAGACAGAGCTTTGTATCAATATCTGAATGATTGTGAACATCTTTATTAAGTGCATTGCATGTTGATATTTCAAAAGGAAAACCTATCAAATTAATGCTGTAAAAGTACATTCAAAACTGAGGAACTTGTTCTTGTTGATATTTATTTAGCAGTGCAAGAGTGAATTCTCATTTCCAGACATCTTGTTTAATGGCAGAAGACAGATCATAAGAAAGTCTTGCCACACTTGGAGCAAAAACCCTCAGATGTTTTGGAAAGGACTTTGTGCTTCACTATTTTCAAATCAATGTGCAAATTAACCTTTTCAGAAATTAGTTTTCATATTTACTCTTCAAACCAGGTGAATTGTCAACAAGGGTGTAACATGAAAAGCTGGTTTTATTGAACTTAGTTGCAAAAGTACCATCTTCCATAGAATTTGGTGTGTATTGGTCCAGAGCAGGGGTTTTCTGGTAGGCTAAGATGGAGTCCCTTTTTTTTTTTAGATCATTTCTTGCTCCGGGTTATTTAGGTCTATTGCGTCCGAGTTCTTAAATATTGTGTGTTGTAACCAAGCAACAGGACAAACATTTTGAAAAGCACTTAACTAGCTTCCTACACCAGGGCTAGACTCACAGAAAAATGTGCTGTTACAATACATGCCTTGCAAGGATGTGGCTGCCTAGTGAAATCCCTCTGTAGCACCATGGACTCCAAAGCACCATGCACACCAGGACAGGTATTTATGTGTGTATGTGTTTGTCTGTACATGTACATGTGCATAAGTGTGTAGAATTAGGGCTCATGAATGGGGAGCATAAAACCCCAGAAACCCAAATAAAGGGTTAGTCCAGATGGTCAGATAGTAATTTAACCCTGGGTACATGAAGTACTTGTATTAAATTAGGGTCCAGGGTAATGCAGGCAATTTGGTTGATTACCCAACATTGGACACTTTTAAGATTCATCTGGAAAGGGTGCTGGGCCATCTTGTCTAGACCATGCTTTTCCCAAGAAGGGATGGACCAGATGATCCCTGAGGTCTGTTCCAACATGACTCTTGATAATCTATTTTATGATTCTATCATAACTGAGACCAGGCTTCATTTGTATGCTGTCTGCCACTCTCTCTTACTTTTTATTTGTTTTAATCAAGGTAGAAAATATGCAGCAGGAAGGACTGAGAGTATTCTCTCTTTCCAGGAAAACCTTCTCGCTGTCTAAAAAATGGAAATTATTTTGAGGAATGTGGAGAATGCTGCCAAAATCACCTAACACAGCTTCATTATCCTCCAGCTGTATTTTAAGGAAGAGGAATGACTTTTGAGACATGTTTTTAATTTGTAGGAATCAGTAAATGCTTCTGGTTGACAAATTCTGACTGGACGCTTTCTACAGCTGAGACCAAGCCTCTCCTTGTCTGTCTGGAAGAACAACCAAACAAGGGTATTGTCCTTCTTCAATGGGCAGTTTGGAGGAAGAAAAAGCATCCTCATTCTTTTGCCTTAGTAACTTCATCACCTTTTCCTAAATATCCATGAAAACTGGTACTCTGACCACACTGGACTAGTTAGGGTTTGACAGCATGCCCATGGTTAGCCTGTGACCCCTGTGCAGGAAAGGTATCACACTACTTCATCCCATTTTGGGGCTGAGTGCCAGTCTCTCAGTTCTAGTCTCCCTGAATATGTCTGTTTTGTGAAGCATCATTTGCTGGCTTTTGCTATTTAATGCTGGCCCTGGGGTCAAATGACATGGACTGGCTGGAATCCTTGCTGCTTGAGGTTAGTTCTCTCTATGGCGGAATGATTTTGGTTAAATCTATCCAAAATAGAGATGGGGAGTGGGCACTGCCTGAGCAGAAGAATGGGGATGGTTTTTTCCCTACAAACTTCCCCACTAACAGCGGAAAGATAGAGCTCTGCAGAGACCTTATAATGGCCTTCCAGTACTTAAAGGGGGCCTAGAGGAAAGAGGCAGATGGACTCTTTATCGGGGAGTGTAGTGATAGGATCAGGGAGTAATGGTTTTAAACTGAAGGAGGGTAGATTTATATCAGATAATAGGAAGAAATTTTTTACTGTGAGGGTGGTGAGACACTGGAATGGGTTGCCCAGAGAAGATGTGGATGCCCCATCCCTGGATGTGTTCAAGACCAGGTTGGATGGGGTTTTGAGCAACCTGGTCTAGTGGGAGCTGTCCTTACCCATGGCAGGAGGCATAGAACTAGATGATCTTTAAAGTTCCTTCCAACCCAAACCATTCAATGATTCTATTCTATGAAAAGCTTTAAATAAAGCTTTGTTGTTCTGATTTTTTTTTTTTTTTGAGCTACAGTGTTTTGATTTGATTCTAAACTAAAACACATTGATTTTTCCAGCAATGTGGGCCAAAATGAACTAATATGCTCCTTTATAGAAACTCTGACAAATACATAGAAAACCTATAGAAAGATAATAAAAAGGTTAAATAGGATATGCATGGAATGTCTTAATTTTGCTACAAGCTGGGATAATTAACCTCTAATTCCTTTTAATGAAAGGGATGATAAATGAAGCAATATTCAGCTCTTGTCTCTTATCCTCTCCTTGCTTTAATGCTGGTATTAATCTGTTGTCTTTCTCCCTTAATTTCCATAGGTTTAAGAGAAGAATCAGGCCCTTTCATTTTAAGGAGGAAATTCTTGAAATCAGAACTCTTCTCTGTCACTGAAAATCAGTGCAGCACAAGAAAGACAAATGCTCTCCTGAACTGGTTTCTGAAGGTACCTGAGGGTGTCATCCCACTCAGAACCAGCTTGTCTGCACTACAATGTTACTTCTTTTTGAAAAATGGACATGCTCATTTTTGATAAACATGAAATCTTGCAATGTTTTATTCAGGTTTAGCCTGGAGAAAAGGACTGAGAGGGGATCTTATCAGTACTTCTAAATATCTAAAGGCTGGGCGTCAAGTAGAAGGGACCAGTCACTTTTCAGTGATGCCCAGGGGCAATGGGCACAAATGGGAACACAGGAAGTTCCACCTAAACTTAAGGAAACTCCTTTACTGTGAGTGTGACAGAGAACTGGAATGGGCTGCACAGAGAAGTTAAGGAGTCTTTTTCTCTGGAGGTTTTCAACACATTTCAAAACCTGGACACATTCCTGTGCAACCTCCTCTAGGTGAACTTGCTTTAGCAGGGGGGTTGGACTCAATGATCTCCAGAGGTCTATTACAACCCCTACCATTTTATCAGTCTGTGATTGTCTGAATTTTATTTTTCCTGTAACCATCTTCTCCCTCCAAATTACTATTGTAGAGGTAGCTTTTTCTTTAAATTAAGAGTTTCAGAGTGCCCATCTATTGTGTAACAGCAATGGAATATGGCCTATACTCCTTTGTCACTGAAAAATGTATGCTTTCTGTTGAAAAGATGCATTTTTTTTATCCTTGATCTCTCTTTCCAGACACTTTGAAGTCTGAGAAATGATTCAGCAGATGCTGAGCTGAAAACTATAAGATATATAATGATTTAAGTATCATCTGACTAGTATTTACTGATCTTTTAGTTCACTATGATAGAAGACTGCAGCTGTACAAACTAAAAAAAGAAATCTTAAAAAGGTCATATTTTTCATGACACCTTTTTTCCCTCTAGGTTTGTTTATTTTCAAAATTATGTAACTTTGACAATTGCAATGACTTAGTTTGGGTTTGGTTTGTTTTGTTTTTTCACATATTAATGTTGTTGTTGCCAGTGGCAACTACCAAAGGAGTAATCACAAATGGGCAGTGTATTCCCAGCTTGTTTTCTAATTGTTACTGTGTCACGGATAAAGCACCTGGGAGGATTAACTCATTGTCATAATTTTGCTCTGTTAAATTAGGGGTTTATTGTCTCTGTTTCTGACAGCCTCAATGGACCCCAGGAAGACATAAGGGCCTATGGGCTATATTCTAGCTTGTCTCCACATGGGAATTTTGGAATGAGGTGGATTTTTCTAGCTGACTGCATCACCTACATACCAACCCAGAGATCACCTGTGTTGTTAACCACTGGCCATTAGTTATTGATTAGGAATGTCTTAAACATAAAAATCCTGGACACCATTAATATGTAGCTTTTCTTAAAACTCACCCTTCCTTGTAAGGAGTCAAATATAAAGGAGTTATAATAAATATTTTGTCTGGACTAGAGCTAAACTGTTTGTATGTCGTATAAGGGAAGCTTCCTATATTGTTGTGCACTTTGATGTTTGCATTTTCTTTTAATCTGTTCTCCTAAAATTGTTATATTCCATACTCCAATTTAGTTTCAGTGTCACAACTTGGTCCCATTGCTTAAAAGAGACAATTCTAGGAATGATGACTTATAAAGCTCAAAATTCATGAATGTTCACCAAAAAAAAAATTCTTTCTAGCTGTTGCACTTGCTACTTTCCTGTTTTAGATTCTGTTTTAAGGTACAATCTAACCTGAATGCAATAAAGACGGACTATTTTTCCCTCTCAAACCACCTTTTCAAATTTTGGCCACAAACTCAACTCCAGAAATGAGCAGTCCAACATATTTTTTGCTGATATCAGAAAAAAGCAATGCCTGAAGCAGTTACAAAGATGAACAAGGGAGCTTTAGAGAGATTACTAAATAACATAAAAATTACATGCTATGAAAAGGACTGAAGATATTGCAGGGGGGGAATACTCAGACTAAGGAACCACTGACCTCTAAAACAAAAGGTTCAGCTCCACTTCTATTGAAAATACGTGAAAGTCATGGGGTTTTTTTCTGTAGATTACAAAGAATGCTTAGGTTTCAGTCTGTTACCTTGTAGATAAAAGTCACCCCATGTATATATTCCACATATAATTAATTGAATGTCTTAAGAAGGATGACATATTTCATAATATTTTGGTGCTCTCTTGAGGCACTCTCAGATTCTCCAAGTGGAGACTGATTTTTCCTTCCTTTTTTCTGCCCATCACCCAATACTGTGATATTTTATCTGTTGGATGGATAAGAGATTATGTTGCTGTGATGGTTACTCGCTTGTAGTCAAGGATACAAATATCACAGAGGAGCTGTATGAGTTAAATTTAACGGGTGTGTAACTGGCAGGCATGTACTGGATAAGCACTTTTTATTACGTACTTCTCAGTGCCACTCAGTTCACATTGTGCTCCACAAATATTGGCAAGGAAATATGTCATGTGCCAGGGAATGAGTAATAGAGATTTGTGTGAATTCTGGATGCCAGAGAATGTCTAATTATAGCCCATGAAAGACCAAACAATAGGGGTAAAAACCAGCAGAAACATTCCCTCAAACCAAAGGTGGGTTAATGAGTCTTGGAGGCAATTGACAATATTAATAGTCACTGAACCTGCTATGTGACCAAGAGTCCATGGGTAAAGAACTGGCCTAGATTTGTGGAAAAGAGGGACTGATCATGATAAAGTACAGGATGAAATGAACTTCACTTACGTAAAAGGTATTCCACTATCTTAAATATAAAACTTATATAAAAATATATGCTAGATTAGAAGCAGGGAAGGATCAGCTTTTCCACTAACTAAAAAAAAAAAAAATCTGTCTTGTACTTCCAACATACAAAATAAGGCAGCAGATGGAGTTGCTAGGAGACAGAAGGAAAAGAAGGGGAGCATGAATGTGCTCTAGTGTCTCTACACAATAGCAAAGAGTATATGAAATAAGCCAGAGCTACAGATCTCACCATCAGCTATTACTATTACAAGTAATGAAATTTAGTCTCTGTGCTAACCAGGTAAATAGCAAATCTGAACAATTTTAATAGGAGGATCTATGAGAATTATATTATGTGGCATTTAATGCTGCTCTGTGGGCAATCTTTGTAACCATGGAATTTCAGTATAATTCAGATGGGAAGGACCTTGGGAGGTCCAACCTCCTGCTCAGAGCATGACCGACTTTGAGGTCAGACCAGGTTGCTCAGGGCTTTATCCAGTCATCTCATTCATGAATAGAGATGGCACAATCTCTCTGGACATCCTGCAGCACTGGTTGACTGCCTCATGGGGAGGAAAAGTTTTCCTCATATCCTGCCTGAACCATTCTTATATCAGTTTATGCCTGCTGACTCTCATCCTCCCACCTTACACTGCTGTGAAACATCTGGCTCCATCTCCTTGATGACATCCCTGTAGGTACCAGGGACTGCTGTAAGGTCCCCCCAGAACCATCCTCGTGGTCCTTGCTGAACTCATCCCAGTTTATTGATGATTCCTGTACTGAGACCCCCAAATTGGACACAGTGTTATTCATGTGGTCTAACAAATGCTGGCTATTCTGTTAATACAGCACCAAATACTGTTGGCCATCTTTGGCATCTTTTGCCAAGGTGCACCTCTGGCTCATGTGTAATTCACAACTATAACACTAATGCCTAGTTTTGAACCCACCAATACAGAAGGTCATCAATAGCTTGATGTCACTCCAGAGATTTACATTTTATTACAGTTGGGTAAACAATGTACGAGAAAAGAGATGATGCAAGGTGGAAAGAAAAGCAGCATCATGTACAATACTGACAAAATGTGAAGTGAAAGTAAAACCTGTCTGGGAAGTTCTCTTGGGAAAGATAAAATGAAATGTGAAATGGAAGAAATTTCAGTAGACCTCAATTATAGCACACTAGGAGAAAGAAAGATTTAGTAACTAAATAATTTTCTTGTGGGAGAATCTCAGGTAATTTGACTGACCATGGATAACGAACTATCATGGATAAGCTTTGTCAGATAAATTAGGAAACATTTTTAGAGTATAGAAATTAAAATAGCCATTGAACTTTTAATATCTTCCTTTGTTTCTTTATGATAGTGCTATTGAGTGGAAAAAAAAAAAAAAAGGAAGAAAATGGTATCAGGTTATAGCAAACTACTTATATTTAATAATACAAAAAGAGAAGAGTTTGCTAATTATAATATTAGAAGGCCATGAAATTTTCAGTGACATACGTCTACAGAACCAAGAAATATGATGAGCAATATGTAAGTCAGGGACCTAATTTGTTCTATGAGTGGAAAAAAATACTGACAATTAAAAAACCCACAAACAATTCCTCTAGAAGAAAATACAAGGCATGTGATTGGAAGAATTCCTCACTAAATATGAGATCTGGGACTACTGTCAGGGATAAGCAAAAAAGTTTAGAGAGTGCTGCTCAGAGTTTTGAAGCGGAGGCAAGGACTGCCTCAAAGCTTTCCAATAAAGCCCTCAAATTTACAAATATGGTAAAAGCAGGAAGGACTTATGAATTTGGGTTAAATTAAAAGGTCAAAAGGGTAAGCCATGTCATTATCAAAATCAGAGATTACTTTTCACTAAAATATAAGGATGTAAGATATTTTAAAAATTATTTCAATTATTTCTGTTGTAACCTCTAGTACTAATAGAACTAGCATATAGAAAAAATGATACAGATAAAAGAAAGTAAAAGTATTGTACACTGAGTGTATAGTACACTAATGATTCAATAAAAAGTTGGCTTGAACAAATTACTGGGTGAAAGGATGGATGTGACGTAGTTCTTATGTGGATTTTAGTAAACTATTTGAATAATTATCCATTTTTATTTTAAATATTATTCCAAATGTAATTTGAAATAAATTCCGTCACATAGGTTGAAAAATATCTCATAAAACTTCAAAAGCTACTAGTTTTGAGCAATGTATTGAATTTAGATGATGTCTACTAGTCTTCTGTAGAGTTCAGTGTTATCAACTAATCATAGCTGCTAATGATCTAAAAAAAAGCTCCAACCCTATTTGTGTTCTTATGATACAGGTAGTCACAGAGTTGACATAAAGAAGGGCAAAGTATGATCTGAAATAAGAGTAGATAAAAATAACAAAATTGTTGGCATGTCCTAGAAAACGGAGCTAATGAGACATTTGGACAAAACCACAAAAAGCCCAGAAAATAGAAACAAACATCAGGGTGAAAGTGGACAATGAATTAGGGAGGAGTCACCAAACAAGAAGTAGGCTGTGCAGTGCAGAATCTGTACACAGCATGAAGCCCTGGAGCAATGCTGGTTAAATAAACCTGATCTACAGCATTCAGCACAGGCCAACTCTGCAATTAAAATGAAAATAAAATGAAAAAAACCCAAACCATGCAACCAAAACCAAAATGAAAAGCAAGAAAGCAAAGTAAGCAGGGCATTCAGTGCATGACCAGCTGATACTGGTTCTCAAACTAAGAGAGGAAAAAGAGCTTCAAATAATCTTCAGTGGTTGGCATCGTCAGACTTCCCTCAGTTGCAGGTTTTCTGGGGTTGGCTTGCGCACAACCTCTGTCTGTTAAGGATCCAGCAGGGAAAGGATGACTGTGTCTGTGCTAGTACCACCACCTGCTCCAGGGATGGATTTCCAGTTCTCCGACCAGTGAATTGTGTCCTACAACTTGCTGCACTCCCCCTTGAGCAGCCTGGCCCTATCCTTAGCACCTGAATATCATGGATGCAGCAGCTATACCTTGCAGCCACTTACAGACATCTCTAACACTGGTGTATTTGTGCATGATGTCAAGGGTGTGTTTGCATAAGGAGTTATGTATTATGACAGCTCACCACCTGGTAGGACAGTGTTTGAAGGCTGGGCCAGGTGGAGGTGGTGAGATTTGGCTTGTTTCCACCCATAATGCTTATTGGAGCAGGCCCTCGGATAGTTTTATCATTGAGTCAGTTCCAGGTTTTAGCTGGGTGGATACCAAGCTGTTCCACCTCATGAAGGATCCACAGCATGTGCACGCAGGCAATAAGGAGCAAGCCCAACTGACAGCTCAGATGTACCCAGAACTTGTGTTTGCCAGGTACTTTAACTCACTCTTACCACCTGGCAAGTCTTCAAAGCGAAAATAGGCACATTTCATCTAGGGAAGCAAGTGTTCACAGTCTTCATTGCAATACTGGGAACCTTCTCACTGCTAATTATCAGGCCTCCTCATCCAAAGGACCATAAATATTTACAATATTTTTCCACATGCCTATGGAATGTAAATATGCAAACACCAAACTTGTAGAGAAATAATTTAATAATATTCAGTTCCATGACATACCCATTTAATAGCAGTATAAAAAATAAATAGTTGCTAATATTCCTTATCTTATTATCCAGTGGCATTATATACATGCTTTGAAGGTCAGAATCTCTAGGATAAAATTATATAAAGAGAAAAATGAAGTGAGTGGTGAAAAGACTTTGCAGTATCAGCATGCATTGTGGATGGGGCAAGTTCCCCAGGTGTTCATTATGGTAGATGTGAGGGACAGAACAAGCAACTTCTTTGTGCTGAGGCACAAAGGAGGAAATCTGGAAGGGAGCAGAAAGCAAAGATGAGCTAAAAACATGCCCCTGTGTACTGCAGTTCAAGAATTCCTTGATGCCTTTGAATGGTGCAAAGGTCTCCACATAGACAACTGTGGTATTGTAGGTTTTACATTACTTTCTTAATGGTAGTAGTGGTTCTGCACTGAGCAAGCATTTAAAGCAAAACTGACTGGTACTTCATGCTATGACACCACTGGGCCAAGTTCAATATCTGATTTGGCACAGCAAGTGGTCTGAGTCTTCTTGTGTTTTGCTTCTTTTTGCAAAGCATTTTGTTTTTTCCTCTCTGAAGAATCACAAATCTCAACAGTACTCTCATGCAATTTAAAAAAACAAAAACAAAAAGTCAGTGCAAGGCCTCTTGTGTCACTGGGATTTTATTCATGCTACTGTATATTTCAGCAACTTCATTAATGTACCTGATTACAATTCTGAAATTTTCACTAGCTCCACTGCGGGATAGATAACGATTCCCTTAGACTTCTTTGTCATTCTGAACTTTAAAAATTAGTACCTCTTCAGGAATGTTACTTAACTTGCAGATTTGAGTCATCCAGATAGTCAGAGTTTACATCTTCAGACAGGTCCTTACAATTAATTTTCATAAGATGAAGTCTTGCTGATGACATCTTTAATTTTCCCAAAACTTTGGCCAAAATGTACTTCTCATTTAGTAAAACAATAACTTTTGAAATCTTCAATTCCAAACTGGTAATACATCAAAAGCATCATGATTCAACCACTGAGAAGCTGTTTTCAAAGAACATCCTTTCCCCACCCATAAGAATGTAAAGAACAGTGAAAATGAGGTAAAGTAGCATCATATTTCTGTAACCTTGCTTTCAACCTGTCACTTTTAACATCACATACAATCAGCAAATATTTTTTACTCATTTATTTTTCTAAATTTTACTTTATTCATGCATATCAGCTCAAGAATGTAATAATTATAAAGAATTTAATAAATTTTTAAAAATCAGGTTGTAGCTTGGAAGCAGTAGACTCACATCTATGTATATATAAAAATTATGTTTTAAAACAGCAAAAGAACAAATCACAGTCCTTCCAGCAGCTTAAAATGTTTATTCATGTACAAGGCAGGGAAATACAGAAAATTCTGCAGTAATACAGAATCAAATAATACAATCCAGTGGAGTACTCGATCTGATAAAAACTAAGGCACCTATTCATCCCATTTCCCTTTGGCCTCTTATGAGTATCTAAATTAGGAACTAAGTACTATCAGCAACCTAATCAGTAGTGGGATGTCCTGCAGTCCTACATCTCTGATTGCCCAGATAAGGGAGAGCTGCTGGAGCACAGGGTGGTTCCTTTCTGACTTCTGCACCCATATCTCATTCATCTGCAAAGCAAGGCAGACAGTCCCTTGGGTGTCTTAGAGATGGAGTGTATGAGGTTCGGCATGCACCTAAGCCTGGGAACTCTATTGGATTCCCAAGGGCATCTCCAGGTGGTAATTCAGATGTGAGACACTCCCTAAAGCTGAGTCTCTTAACAGGCTACCAAAAACCTCTAGGCACATCAGTTAAATTCCCAGAGACATAAAGTGAATGCAGGTCTTAGGAACTCAGGCATGAAGACAGCAAAATACCTGAATTTCAAGCACACTGTTAGTTTTAATGTTAATTGCACAGTCTATCTAAATAGTGAAATGCCTCAGTATGGGATCCAGAGTAGTCAGTGGTCTAAGGGAGCAGATGGCAGAGACACTACTGGCATAGAAGTAAGTCTGAAGTCCTCCCATGTGGGGTATATGGCCTCTGGAATAAGTAGCTCTACCTACTTGTGATCCACCACTGAGATTCACCTCCTGAAGACAAAGTTTTTTTCCTTTAAAGTGGGCACAGTTCATTTTAATGGTTGAAATCATAACATGGAGGTGCTTCCTTTGCTTCTTTAGCATTTCAGCACATGCTCAAGCACTGGGAAACTGAGATTCCAATCCCTCCTCTGCATTAGGTTTGAGGGAGTCAGAGGTCAAACCCACCTTCCATCTCCTATATAAATCCTTTCACTATCAGGCTACTCTGGGTTCAGATGCTTCCTCCTCTTCATTTTTTTTTTGAGCTGTGCCACTGTGCAGCACTGACAGTTGTTAATTTCCCTGCACGACTTGTAGCCCAATGGTTAAGTTATCTTTTCAGAGATGGGAGATGAGGATTTGAGACTCCATCAGGCTCAGCAGGGAGCTGGAACTATGTCCCAGGTCCTGGTTAGTGCCCAAATTTTTATATAATTTGACCGAGAATGGGTAACTCTATCATCAACTTTGCCTTTAGAGGGTACATTAAAATAAATTACAAGGTTCAGTTGCTATCTTTATGGAACCTCACTTTATTGCACTTATAAATTTAGGTATCAGGTTATAGTTGGTGTGACACTTGCGATATGTATGGAAGGCCAACCCATATAATGAATGTGCAAACAGGGTGGTTAGTGAGTTTACATGAGTTTGAGGGTTAGAGCACTGTCAAGCAGAAGATTTGGTGCTGCAGTATTGGGTACAGAGGCCCACACTGTCACAATGTTGCTTCCACCCCAGCCCCTGTTTGGTAGAGAGAAAACTGATTAATTCTGAAGGATTTCTCTCTGTTCATTGTCTTTACATCCACACTTCTGGTATAACTGTGGTACTTGGCACCTTGTAGTGGGCTGTCACTCCACGCCTTGATTTTCTGTGGTACGAAATCATTAGTTGATTCAGATCTGTCAGGACTAGCTGTGCTCTGGGGTGTAGTGGGAGCCTGTGGAGCAAAAGCAATGCTGCCACCAAGGCAGCAGGTGCCACTCCAAGCGGTACTGGCAAATTAGGACATAGATTTTTCTCTCCCCTGCCCACCTTAAGCCCACATTCAAGATATCTCTATCAGATTGACTGTATCTCATGACTCCTGCTGAAAACAAAAGTTGCTTAGGCACACCTACATTCCTTGTATGTCTATTCTATATAATGTCGTTATGAGTTGTTATATGGGTGTGGCATTTTAATCAAGATGTGGTGAGGAGGTAATGGTGAAGCAGTTATTTCATATGGCAGTAAGAAATGCTTTAAGATCTTTTATCTTTCATTAGGATCTAGTGTGTTATTTATTAGTGCAAATGCCATTGCAGAACAGGTTTGTACAGGAAATGAAGAAACTTCAGTGAAAGTAGATGTAGGATAAAATCAACATCAAATTTAGCTTGCTTTATTTAAAAGGAAAATATCCTCATCAGTTTTGGCTCAGAGATATGCAAAATGTTTTCTGTTTTGGGGCTTAAATTAACACCTAGCTGTTAATATGCTTTTGTGATTCAGTGTGTATCAAAACTAAATTTATCTTCTAATTAAATGAAAGAAACAGTCAAAAACTAGCATTTTTTTCTAGCTTAATGAATTCTTAAAGTGAGGGCAGTGTTTAATAGCCTCTTTTGACTTAGTTATGGTAAGAATGATAGAGGGAAGGAATTTAAAACTAATGACTCTAAGTACCTTTTTCTTCATTTACAAGTGCAATTGAAATAATCCTTAATTGTTTCAAAGTAATTTTGAAGGACTGGAAACAGAAATTTAACCTGGACAATTGGATAATCTCAAAAAGGTGTGATGATATAAAATTACTACTCCTTCCTCAGACAAAAGACCATTATTTAAATTTTCCAGCCTGAGTGCCTGGAATTTCATCTGACTTCTTACTGCAACTTCAGAGGAGGTGAACCACTCCAACAGATTCAAATTATTAAAGAGGGTTTACTTTTTTTCTGCTGAACATTGTCTACAGATGGTAAATCCATTTTAATTTATTTTAAAGAGTGGTGATATAGTAGATGTGCATTTGCTCCTTTCCCTTCTGGTTGGCTAGCCCTTGATACATCACAGTTGTTCTAAAAATCGTCCAATTTAAGGGAATTTACTCAGGACTTCAAATTTATAGCAAAACCTCATGACTTGGAAAGCCCACCTTAGCTTGCTATAATACAAACATCTCCTGAAGCCATGGAAAATAGTTGACCAAAACACAAAGGAACACAAATAATCTTGAAGATGTTGAAAATTTTGAACACATCTACAAACACTGTGGGATAACAACAACAACAACAAAATCTTTGGACTATTAAATGTCCTAAATGCACTCAGGGGACCTGTTTTCTGTCTCTTCTCAGAACAGTGCATCCATTCACTCTACCTGCTTTCATCCTTACTCAAATCAACATCAGCTCTTATCAGCCTACAGGATATAAGATGTTTTTTCACCTATCTAAGCCTCCTAGGCCTTCCATAAATGTTATTAATGTTAGGACTCATACTGATTTCATCCCATTTGTAGCAGTAAATGTAACAGCCTTTGTCTCATCAACACGAGACACCAGGGCTACCCATGTAGTTGTAAATTCATCAGTGCCAGGATCCACGGATCCGTCCAGCTGGCACAGATTATTCTTCATAGTACTGAAGTCTCATAAACAAGTTTGCTACATTTAAGCTACCTATTGGGAAATAGTCCCTGGCCTTTTCTAACTCTGGATTTGTGCTGAGGGTTTGTTTAGGAATTTGCTAGCTGTTCAGGGCCAGAACCATACCAGGGCCTGTTTTACCTGCTTAAGAGTAGAGATGGCAAAATAGCAGTGTCAGGGTCTGTCTGTCAGTTTGCCGATATAGATATAGCCAGGTGGATTTCTTTTTAAGGATGTTCCTCGACTTCCTTCTGGATCCTCAGTCTCCTCTGGATCTGGTTGGACACCTCCAAGTGTATAATCTTCAACTCTCCCCTCCCAGCACTAGCATTGGCAGTACAGATGAGGAGGGGAACCCTTGGAAAGCAGTTCTTTCGTATCCTTGTCCTGTCTGTGGTAAAGGGAGAGGTCTGATTTTTTTGCTGTATAGGGACAGTGGTGGTTCTTTTTTACAGACAGTGGTCTTATTGTCTGTCCTTTTTGGAAAATCAAAAATGTCTCAGGCATGAGAGTTTTATGAAGGAGAGTCTGAAATTTTTTGTTCAACAGGGAAAACAGTACTGCACAGAGGCTCATTTTCAGAAGATTCGTTTCAACTAACACCTTTGAAAAACTGGCAAAATCTTACATTTTTATAAGACGTACTATTTCCTTTATTTCAGAAAAAAAAAACCCAAAACCCAAAACCCACAAAAAACCAGGCTAACAGATCAATCTTTCCATCAAAATGCAAAGAGGTCCTTCAGACAGCTGAGGCAGCAGTTGATCTTAGCCCCATGCAAACCTGACTCTCCTTTCCAATTTATTCCTGTAAACTGACAGCCACAGGCTCCAAATCGTGAAACTGAAGTGTAAATAAAATATGTATCTTTTTACTGTATTAAGGAGTAGCTTGCATCATATGAAGCTTCCAACATTTCTAGATCTAATTTTATCATGGCCTTTATTTTGAGTTTTGTCACACAGTAAGAAGGGCAGAGTCACATCTTTGCATCTTGTGATGAGGTATGTAAGTCAGCTGAGTCCTAGTGTGAAAAAAGAAAACAAAGCATTTCTAGTTCACCCCAATCACTTGTAGTTCATTTAATCCATCACGGCCCTGTCAGATTTGAGGCAAGAGAATAAACAGACTTTCAGAGATGCTGTTGGCTCCGAGCATGAATCTTTTTTTATTGAAACTATCTTTAGTGCTATTTGTTTGTTACAGAATATTTTCCTCAGTGTTGTTTTTATGCTGAACTGAGACTTGGCAGTGTTTGCTGTTGGAATGTAACACTGTCGTATAAGGTCAAAAGGGAAAATGCCAGTCGGTGTTTCCCAGTGGTTGTGCACACATAACATTATGTCCTTTCATTGAACTCAGCCTTTATTCCTGAGAAAGAACTGTTATTTTAGCTTGCATCACTGCTGATATTATCAGTCATAAACATAAGCAGCTTTTTATAAGTCTTATGTTCAATAGTAAAAAAAATATACATATTAACCTTGTCATAAAATATTATCAATTCTAACTTTTCAGAACACCAGCCTTCCTTCCTTCCTTCCTTCCTTCCTTCCTTCCTTCCTTCCTTCCTTCCTTCCTTCCTTCCTTCCTTCCTTCC
>JANIJG010011985.1:29218-91987 GCA_024611175.1 Megaceryle torquata | reverse complement strand
TTTTTTTTTTTTTTTTTTTTTTTTTTTTAGGTCATATAATGCTGAATGTTTCCTGGAAGAATTGTTAGTAATATACATACTTAAAACTGGTACTGAGTCTAATGGTTCTTAGGTAATTACAGCTCATATGAGCCATATTTAGGTACCTAATAGATGATATGGGACTTTAGCACATAATTTGAAGTACAATGTTTTCCTTAATTTCTTAAATTGATTTACAAAATTGTTAAACTAACAATCCTGGAGAAGAAGATGAATTTCACGTTGTGTGGTCTAATCTTGTTTCATGCATTAGGCAAGAGAAGACTCTACCATAACACTGCCATAAACTTATTTTACTTTGTCACAGAATTATCTAAACCTGTCATAATTTTGAGGTGTCTATTACTATGCAGTGAATCTGTGATAATGTTTCTGTGCCAGGTTCAAGGGAAAGACCATGTGCCAAGAAGGAATTTATTCTCCCTTAATAAGGTCAGATGACATTAAATGAGCTACTCCCTGTTACTAAAATAACTTTCCATCTTAATTTTGAAATCAGTTAAAAATTATGTATTCTCTTCTATATTGTTAAATACATCTAATCTATTACATTGCTCTTATCTAAAACTTTATTTCAAACTATTTAGACCTGCCAGCTCCATGGAATAAAATCCTGTGTGTTGTTTTCAGTTCCACTCTATGTAATCTTAAGAGTGTAGTGTCTGTACAAGTCAGACTGTATCTCCCTGGCACAAAGCTGGTTAGTCCCCACTAACTCTTGTTATTGTTCCAGACCACTCCAGGTGATGGTCACTGTGAATCACAGTGCAAGTGTTGTGTACTTGTTCTTTTTTTTTTTTTTTCATCATCTGACTTTGTAAATAATGGTTTCATATTCGAACTACTAATGGTGTAAACCATTCCCTCTGGTTCATAATATTTAACCTAACTCTTTTCAGTTGCTATTGAGGAACACGTCTTACTTAACCTTCCTGTGTCCTTGAAGCAGTGAACTCCCCAGCAGGAACAGTTGGGTATGTGCTGGTAACAGCCATCTCTAGAGCACATGGAGATATCCTTTTTCCTGAGCTGGGAGAAAGCATAAATATACCTGCAGTGCAACAACTTACCAACTAATAGGATTGACATAAAAGAAACTATTATTCCTCAAGACACATTAAAAGTAGGGTGAAAATACATTATGTGTGTTCCGAGTAGTATTTCCCAAGAGGAATTAGAAGTTGAAGAATCCCAGTTCCAGCAGAGAGTCACAGGAGTAGATATGCATAGAGAGCACTAGACAGTGAAGTTTTCCTCCTAAACGGGGGTGAGGGGACAGGGAAAGGCAGTGTGTTTGGGTATTTGGAAAATACAGGAAGCCATAGTTCTGATTGTAACTTTGATATCCCAGAGATTTGGAATCTATGAACTTTAGATACATGACTGAGATAAAAACTGTGCTATTTCAGGAAACCTTTAAAGTGAATTATTTTCCTTCAAAACTGTGCAGGTTATTTGTACCTGTTATACCTGTGTCTGTTCTCCTGCCTGAGGTCAGCATCTTTGTGTATGTGAATACACATCCTTTTGTGCATTGCTCTTAATCTGTCTGTCAGCAACGTGAATCAAAATCCTAGAATGGTAAGGGTTGGAAGGGACCTCTGGAGATCATCGAGTCCAACCCCCCTGCCAGCTCAGGAACACCCAGGGCAGGCCACAAAGGTGCATAGCCAGGCAGGTCTTGAAAGTCTCCAGAGAAGGAAACTCCACAACATCTCTGGGCAGCCTGTTCCAGGCTCTGTCACCCTCGCAGTGAAAAAGTTTTTCCTTATGTTGAGGTGGAACTTCCCGTGTTTCACTTTGCTACCATTACCTCTCGTCCTATTGCAGGGCACAACTGAAAAAGAGACTGGCCCCTTCTATTTGACACCCACCCTTCGGATATTTGTAAACATTAATAAGATCCCCTTTCAGTCTTCTCTTTTCCAGGCTAAACAGCCCCAGCGTTCTCAGTCTTTCCTCTTCTCTCTGATTTAGCAGGTGAGCTGATCTAATGATACATGAGCATCTGATTCCCAACCCTCTTAAGTTCAGGGCTTCCCAGTAAATAACATTTAATTTGGGTAATAATACTCTTACAGACCAAGAATGAAAGCTTTATGTTCTTCAGATTTATTCAAGTATCACTGCATCCTTGTTCAACAGCTACACCGTGTTATTTAGACACCAATAGATGAGCTTAACATTTTGCCCAAGGCAGCTTTCTGTGTGATTCAACTGTTGTCTTTCTGCTGATTCACCCAGTATGTGTAAGTGTAGCTATTTTGAAACAGTTGATCTGTGTACTCTGATGTACACATATTTTCATGAAACCTGCCAAATGTCATTTTGAAGCCATTAAATGTGCTCAGCAGCAAAGCAGGCAGATTTGCAGAACATTACGCTTTGGGAGAACACTATTGCAACCGTGGCAGAATTCATGCTGGCTTTTGCATGCAGGCTTATCTTTCAATAGCATCCTGCCCTTTTCATTAGTGATTGCTATCGTGAATAAAATCTCTCTGTTTTCACCAATAAAATAAGCCAGTTTATATATAGTATCTATTGTTGAATAGGACCTTAAATATTTATTTCCCGCTCTTCTTGCCAAATAATCTTGAAGGTGAAGCCGTTCTTTTAATGAAACAATTCCAGCAGTAAAAGCCAGGTCTTCAGGCAGTCATGGTTTTAGAAATGAAAGTCAGCAGCAGAAAGCAAGCTATTAATGTTACTTATCTAAATAAGAAGTTGCTGAAAAATCTGAGCTTGAAATAATGTAATTGTGCTTTTCTGTCCTCAGCTTTGTGGTGATCCTAGCAGCGATCAGCACCAACCAGTTTCAGGCTACTTGGAAACCCATAGTAAATAGCTTGACTTCAAGTATTACAAATGTACCAGCTGCTGTGTTGTCACAGAAGTTTCAGTCTTGGCATACGTAAAAGCAGTAGTCTCGACTTTGAAGTTTTGATATTGGTAGTCCACTCACAAAAAACCAATTTCTTCACAGGATTTGGTAAACCATTATATATATGACTGTCTAGCTGTCCAGTTTGTGTTTCTGCAAATGAAATTCAGCAGGAGAAAGCAAAGCTTTTTGCCTCTGGGGCTTTACCATGTGGACACTTACGCTTCTGTAGGGTTGGAATAGTTCCAGATAAAGACTAATGAGCCCAAATTTAGAAATAGTTGTAATTAATCTTTGATGAGAGCGGGAAGAAACATTCTCTTAAAGTTCTTAAAGAATTGTTGTTTAGGTAAAAGTAGCATATAAGAAAGCAAAAGCCTTTGAAAGTAAAATACATTCACAGCTTCTCGAATGATCCTCATAAGCATAGTAGCAAAGGTGTTGAGTAGTGCATTAAACTGAAATACAGAGAAGTAGAAGACAGCTTTTACTTCATAAGGAGGTTTGCATAACATGGTGATCCAAGCAAAGGAAATCATGGTAACAGCCTTCATCTCCCATTTTGACAAGAGCCTGGATGTGTGGACTAAAACTTGGAGGAAACAGCCAGGAGGGAGGGGAAGGTTTCCTCTAAGTAGTTTAGCTTAAAACTTGGAATTTGTCTTAACATTGTGGGTCATCTTCCTTTCAGATTGGTTTGCTGCTGGAATTTGGCCATAAAGTTTCTTAGACACTGAGTCTCACGTATTGCACTGTTAGCTGTGCTTCAGGAGTTCTCTTAAGTTGTTATAAACTTCTCTCATTCCATCTGCATGAATAGATAGGTTTGTACTATGTCTGCTATTAATTTTTTAGGTTGCTTCATTCCAGATAAATAAAATATTCAAAGTGAGTATTTTTTCCAGCACCTGCAGCTGCTCAGAGACATAGCACAGTATATGCAGCTGAATTCAAGCAATAAAAAGAACTGCTAACTTAAAATATTTTCAGTGGCAAAAAGCTTTAGGAATTTTGTTCTCTGAGAACAGGTAATTTCTAAGCCAGTGTTCTTTGAATACTTCAGCTTCTGTGTATATATTGTGAAGGTTTACTTGTTCCTATGAGTGACTAATCGCCGATTTATGAGTTTGTCTTGATTAGCCTGTTGCTCAGGTTTCTAATTCAGTGAAACTTTCAGTTGCGTTAATGTCTGTACTTTCAGATAAACTCTTAGCATGCATTGTATGGTCACTTCTTGCTATCCAAAACTTTTAGTAGCAATTTTCCAGTGGTTTGGGGTGGTGATTTCTTTTGCATTCTGGAATTAAAATGTCATGGTCCACAACTAACAAAGCACATCTAGAAATCTGTACTTCCTTTGTGAGTGAAGGAATTATGGGAAGTGGCATATCTAGAGTAGCTGATAAACTTGGGGCTCCAACGGAAGGATTTTGCCCCAGTGACTGGATCCTGTCACTTTGTGACTTTGCAACTGAATAATGGGTTTAGTCTTTTTTTATCAGCGTGTCCTGATTAGTATGATATGCAAATAAGTGGATGCATTTGGTGATTGTTTCATTATATGGATTTACATTTGCAAAAAGCCAAGTCTGTTCCTGGCATGGTGCTGCCTTCATTGCCTGCAGCTCGTGGATTGGCCTGTGCCTTGGATCATGGTCATCTGTGAAAATGCAGAAACATTTATTGAAAGTTTATAAATAAAAAGGAAGAGGGAAAGAGTGATTGCTTCTGTAGCCCACAGCACTATTTTAGTGCTTGATGCAGAACTGTAAGGTATTTTGAACTCTGTTGGTGAGAATCTGCGTGTGATGTAATCAGAACTGGTAACCTCATCTCATCACTGGGGAGGCTGAAGCACGTAGAGAAATGATTTGCCCAAGGACCCTCTCAGACCAGTGACAGAGCTGAAAATCAAACCTGTGTTTGAGCTGAGTTAATTTCCCAGTCTGTGACATTGAAAAGAAAGAATGTGAATGGGCAATGCTAACATAGAGTTGGCAGCCATACAGTGGTGTAGTCTGTGATACATGTTTCTTTTAAACTTCCAGAGATACCTGCTAGCTTTCCGTGGAAAATAATTTGCCTAAAATCATAGAATCATAGAATGTTTCAGGCTTGAAGGGACCTCTAGAGGTCATCTGGTCCAACCTCCCTACACAAGTAGGGACATCTCTACCTAGGGCAGGTTGCTCAAAGCTCCATCAAGCCTGACCTTGAATGACTGCAGGGATGGGGCCTCCTCCAGCTCTCGGGCAGCCCATTCCAGTGGTCTATCACCCTCATATTAAAGAATTTTTGTCTAATATCCAGTCTAAATCTCCTTTCCCAACTTAAAACCATTGCCCCTTGTCCTATCATTACAATCTCTTTTGATTAGACCTTCCCCTGCCTTCATGTAGGCCCCCTTCAGGTACTGGAAGGTCACTATAAGGTCCCGCCATAGCCTTCTCTTCTCCAGGCTGAACAGCCCCAACTCCCCCAGCCTGTCTTCATACGAGAGATATATTTAGAGTTCACTCATTTAATGTGCTAACTCTTTGGATAGTCTAGACCAGAGGGGATACTTGGCAGCACTGCTGTGAGGAGTGGGAGTAATTGTGCAGTCAGTTTTTCTACCTTCTAGTGTCAGGTCTGCCTGTGTGAGGTTGCTTTCACTGTGTGAAACTGTAACAGCACGTGAACCTGTTGCCATGGGTTACTGCTTGCGTATTTCCCAAACCATTTACGCTGCAATCAATATAAGGTCTGAATAAATGTTTTAAAATCACATTATATTTAAATTACATTTTTAAAAAAAAATACTGGATTAAACTTCATACCTTTGCCTCCTAGAAAATCCTGAAGCAGAACTTAAATGTTCTTATAACATGTGTTTTATTTATATTGTATATAACTCAACGTAGAACCAAAAGAGGAAGGAAATTTATGAAGACTACACCACAGAAGAGATGGGGGAGGGAGAATGAAAGGAAGAAAAGCTATTCTGTTCTGCCTGTGGCATATTTGACCAAGCAAACACAAGGCACTGAAATCCATGGTGGTGCTATTTTTTTGGTGGTTTGTTTTGGGTTGGTTTGTGGGTTTATTTTTTTTTTTCTTCTTCTTTTTTTTTTTCCTGGTATAAGAGATTCGACAGTGTCTGAGTTTTGAAAAGCTGTGAGAGGGGAAACTCGTGTGATTGAGATGGTGAACGCATTTGCAAAAACGACGTGTGAGCTGCGCATCCTGTTTAGTAACAAGGAAGCGGTAAAGTTCTGCGAGCTGCTCGTTTGTTAACATGTCTGGTACAGCTGTAGAAATATAAAACAGGAGCCCATTGCTTTTCTTTAGCTACAGCAGCTTGCTTTGCTGTAAGAAATATTTTTGGGACTGCACCTTATAGAGGATGGTGAAAGAATGGATACTGCTCATTCTGCATTGAGCTTTTGGATTTTTGTTCCACATTTAGGATAAAAAAGATGGAGAATTATCTTCCCATTTTTCCCCTCTCTTTTATTAGTACCTCCTAAGCCTGTCCATCTCAAACCTGGGCAGGAAAGAATTCCTCCGGCACCTTCTAGGCCTTTGCCAGCTGATCCCAAGTCGTCGAGGAGCTTAGCACCTGGAGAGGAAGATATACCAATATCAGCAGGAGTCAACACGCTCATTGAGAAATTTGAAAGTATCAGGTAAATATGGCTTTGTGAGATCTGCTCTAATACCTCCCCTTTCTGCATTTTTAACTTAGAATGTAACAGTAGAAAGCGATTACTGTAATTATCACTTAGAAACTCCTCTCAGGATGTTTTCTACCAGGAGTGCAAAACTTGGCTAAATACACAAGGATTTTAATTTTTTTTTTTTTTTAAATAAAGCATATATTTCAACAACTCTTAGTTTGTAATGTGCAGTTGTTCTTAAGGATCTCAAGAACAGCTGAACTTGGTAAGTATTCTACCAGAATTAAGTGGCTCAGAGTCTGTTTTCAGTAATTTCCTGACTTGATGTCAGGATTGGTGTTTTGCATTATAGGAACTTGATTGTTGTGATATAAAGTAATTGAGTTTCTGTCTAAGATTCATACCATTAGCTTGCTCCTTGGAAGCAGGAGAGAGTTAAATTGCAATGCACTGTGAAACAACATCATGTAGAATGGTGTTTCCTCTGAAACTTTATATATATGAGACATTAAATAGAATAAAAATATATGTATTTTGCTGTAAAAGCAGCTCCCTTCACAAACACATGAAAACTCTTCTCTGAAGACCAAATCTGCCTGATGGAGCTAAGTAATTATTTATTTTTTTTGTAAAGAGGGAGAAGGAGACAGAGACACCATACTGTGCCTTGGAATGTATTATCACCTGGGTGAATCTGGTAAGGTGTCTCTCGAAAAGAGAAAGTAGTGCCTTGTGCTTCAAAAACATCTATCTGGCAGAAAATACCTTGCCCCAAAGGCTTTGTTCTGTTGAAGAACATGAGTTCCTGTTTGAACAAACCCACAAACAAATACTTATTTTTTAAAAGATGATTTCTCCCTCCCCAAATCTTCAAACCAGACTGTTCTTCAGGGCAGCATGGGGAGTATTAAATGCTGAGCATTCTAGTGATGCCATTTCAGTAAAACTTATGGTAATGGTAGTGTGTTTTTATCAGAAAATGTTGGGTAAATATTTATAGCAGCCTGTGCACTTGCCTTCTAGGATTATCAAGGGGGATGCAAGAAGTAGAGTTTGAATCAGACCCTCTCTCTTTTGGAGTACTCTTGAAACCTCTGAATGTTAGTATGAATAACTGTGGTGCTTTCCCTTCACCTGCAGGCAACCTGTACATATTCTTCAAAGAAACCAGCTAAATTTATCTCTTAAGATGGAGCCTTGCCTGGACTCATCCAAACAACCGAGCTCATGTGACTGTGACATGGCAGCTTCCAGCAGCTCTTCCACAAATGAGAAAGGTGAACCAGATGAAAATGAGCCAGACATACCATGCAGCACAGACCTATCTAATACAGACATAATGAAAATTAAAGAGCTAAGCATAGGTGATAACAAAAGCCATGAAGACTGTACTGCTGTGACTGTGAGCAAAGAGTCCTCTAGAGAGCTTGGCAATAAGGACTCAACTGCAGAACTGAATGGTAATGGTAAAATTCCCAACAGAGACAGTGGCATTGATAGTCCTTCTTGTAGCGTGGCAGGGGAAACTTTCCCCAGTGAAGAAGGTGCAGAGCAGAAGAAGCCAAGTGTGACTGGGAACCCAGGGGAGATGGAACCTGAGAAAAAGGGCACCAAACCTTCCTCTGCAGAGCAGAAGAGAGACTCCACGCAGGATGAAGACAGTGACATTGATGAAGGAAGCAGTGAGGAGCAAGAGACAGCAGAAGCACCAAAGTTAGAATATTTGGATGTAAACAAGGTAAGGTAATTTGTTTGTTGCTATTAAGTTTTCTGAAATCAGTTCCTGACTCTGGCCAGAGGTCTCTGCCATCACCTCCATACGTTGTTTGGGTTTGGGGGTTTTTTTTGTTTGGTTGGTTTACATCAAAGGATCATGACAGTCATTATAATTTCCTGCTTGATGCAGGTCATAACTTAATCCTAATCTAGATAGTATCTTTTAGAAAGGTTCCTGGTCTTGATTTAAAAGGTTTCATGTAAGAGAATCCATCACAGCCAGAGGCAAGTTGTTAAAATATAAGTGCTTTTGTAGGTAAAGACTTGTGTTTCTTGTTTAAGTTTGCCTGGGTTCAGCTTCTAGTTGTTAGTTCACATTGTTTTCAGTCAGGCCCCACTGATGTGCAGAGGGCTAACTGGACCTGGCGTCTTGCAGGGTCAGGGCCTTGCATCCCAGTAGGACATGTATGATGGAAATCTTTGCTAACAGGAATTTTTATTATTATTATTATTATTAAATTTTTTTTTTTTTTTTAAACAAAGCTTATGTTTCTTCATGTGACTACTACTTCTTGGGTGCAAAGAAGCTGATTTGAGGGTATTTATATCAAATTACTCTTCGGCAAACTGTAGCTAGAAGAGATTTTCTTTGAATCCAGAGTAATGTAGTCCAGGCTGTTGTGTATTTGCTGCAGCTGTATAAGATTAATGAAAGATTCCTTTGATGATCTGTTTATCAAGACCGTTATTTTTAGAAATAGTGCTGATAGAATGGGTTAGATTTTTCCAGAAAAAGAAAACAGAAAAAGCTTTGAGCAAAATGGCTGCAAAATATCCCACTCTTTTTTTTTTATTATTATTATTATTTTTGGTGGCTTTTTTTTATTTTTTGGGGGTGTTATGGTTTTGGGGTTTTTTTTTCTTCTTTTTTTCCCCATTCAGCCATCATGACAGTAAAGTTAATAGACTGGATTTTGGTTTTCTTAGTATGATGAGCACTAGCAACTAATAAACCGTAGCTAGTGAATTATAGTGTTCACAGATCAGCTTGTTCTGTTGAAATCACCAATTATATCCCAACTTCTGTCTGTCAAGAGTTTGTCCCTTGGGAAATGCGGAGGTTAACACCCATTCAGTAGCTCCTAGGTCAAACTGGCCAGTGACTATTGAAGAGTGATAAAATTGCTTGAGGGTATGTGGTGTGCAAGAAGTTCTGTCTCAGAGCTGACAAGTACAGTTTCAGAGTAGAGTTAATGCTCTGTGATGTCCCCTTCTTTTCCAAGAATGGAAGCAGCCTGATGAGGTAAATACACTTACAGCAAGGTATGAAAAAAACCTACACTTTCTCTCATTAATGCATTGCTTTATGCTGCAGTTCTTCCTTCTGCTTTATCTCAAGCTGATGTGACTGGACCCACCTTCCATTCATGTCATTTGGGTGCTGGATTTGTAGCCTGAGACTCTTCGCTGCTTCGTTGCTGTGCTGCTCCTTCTGCCAGTTCAGTGAATGTCAAACCCGCCAGGTGTTAGCACGAGGTCAGTCAGAGGGACGTGAAAAGGACCCAGCAGAGTAGGAAGCAGTGAGGGCTACATGAACCAGGCATGTTTGGCCAAAGCCAACTGCTCTGTGTTGATGAGGAGGATATAATCTAGTTTACCACTGTGTCAGTCTGCAGTCCCACCTGGCAGCTGGTGTGGATTCAGGCCTGTCCCACCTCCATGAGAGCCAGGGAGGATTCCCTTGCCTTGGCACTGTGTATGTCAGATGTGGCTGCCTGGGTGTGGAAGGCTGTGGTGCAGATTGCCTTAGGCTTGCACAGGAGTAAATTCATGGCACTATGAGTGAGGGGATCCAGCAGGACTTGCGGGGTCTGTACTGACAAAGGAGATCTGTGTCTTTTATTTTGTATGCAAGAATTTAACGGGGGTCTGCAGGAAACATCTCAGTGATGGAGTCTCCAACTAAATTCTGTCTATAAGCTTCTATTAACGCAACACCTAATGCATCCATTGACATCTGGTACCTCTTCAGCAGTCTGCTGTGAAAGGTTGTTTACATTTCAAATGGGCAGCATCCATCACCATCATGGTGCAAGGGTTTTGTTGCCGTTGGTTTTCCCTCGTGTGTTTATACACATATAAATACACTGTGAAATACTTAATTATTTTATATTAATAATATATATGCATGTGCTTGTCTGCAACGGAAATGTTATTTAAGATTATTAGTTGCAACATGCCAACGAGAAAATTATGCAAGAAATTAAAAAAATCGTTGATCTGGTAATTAAATCTGCTCTTTGGACTGTATCAAAATAACTGTGGCAAACCCAAGCAGAAGACTTTACTATATGATTAAGAAGTGCTTTGCTGACAAATGCTAATGTTCTGTAAGACATCAGAGTTTTGATGGCTCTTTTTAAGTCTTGTTCCTTAGGTTAACTATCTGTATAGTATGAAATAATGCTGCTAAAACACATTTATGAGGTCATAATTCTCTGCAGCATGCTTGGTGAATTTATGGAGAGATATCTCTAGAGGAAAATTTGTTTAGTTTTCTTGTATTGCTGTATTGCAGATATTCTTCCTAAAGTGCACATATGTGATGCGCTTCAGGTTCTCCCTTGCATTTTGAGTTGATTTCACTTTGCAAAAGGCAGTTTTGACGCTGACCAAGCTACACCGAGTTAGCTTGGTTTTGCAGCCACGTGGCTTAGAGATTTGCTGCCGCTTCTGTTGTGTAAGGATTGTGCCCTCTTCTGGGGATGAGGCGTAGGAAGCCAAATTGTGTGTTAGGTGTCCACATCATCCTCCCACTCTCCCCTTTGATTCTGGTACAGATCTGAGGCACTGTGGACCAAGGGTTTGGGTAAAGGACCATAGCTTTCAGCAGGGAGTGACAGTGAGAGTTGAAATTGGCTTGTTCACTGGCTGTTCTTAGGCTGGAAGCTCACATCACCCTTGACAAAAATGGTAATTTTCCAGAAAACAAGATAGTTGCCCTGCTGGAAGTGAGAGGTGAGTTCAGTCAGTACCAGCTGCTGACTTGGGAGCTGGGAAGACCCAGCTCTTCCAGAAAGCTGCTTCCCTCTTCCTCCCCCCAGTACCAGGCTTTGCAGCTGCAGGACAGGTAACCAGGGCTATCATTAAATATGCAGATTTCAAGAAAGCTTTGTTATAGCTGGAGGAGGATGCCTAAGTACAGCTGCAGAATGATTTAATGATGGCTCACTAACTCCTAGGTTATCAAGTTAAGTGAAGCTCGTAAATAAACCTAACTAGGAAAAATAAATCTCTAATTTTCTACTTCAGATATCTTTCCATCCACCACCCAAGCTTTCACACAGCCCAGTGGCTGGTGAGATAACGTTGCCCGATACGTGACTCATTTTACCTAGTTTAGTTTACCTCATTTAGCTCTCCAGTGTGATGTGGCGGCTTTTTGTAGTCTGTAGCACAGTCTAATACATCTCACTGTTAGCACAGAATTACCAGAATATGTTTTAAAATCTAAGGCATGACTTACTGGGATTTCCAGTTATCTTTTATCAACATGAAAATGAACAAAGGCAGCTTATTAGTTTTGATAATGTCTCAGAAAATGTCAGGAGCTCCAGGAACTGAGGCATGTTAGCCTTGATGGTTACCAAAAAAAACCTGAGACTGAGGGGCTGTACTCCTCGAGCCAAGGCTTCTGCCAGCTGCCCGGGAACAATGGAGGAATGCTTCCGAGATGGCTAACACTTCATATCTTTTTATTTAGATATTTTTCACTAACATGTGGTCACTGGTAATCCCCAAACAAATGCTTTTCTCCATCTGTACTGCTTCCTGCTGTGTAAAACAGTAACAACAAAGTCCCATGCGGGCCTCATATGGTCGCTGTCACAGACTTCCATTCTGCCTGGATGTGGCTGTACAGAGTTTCACTTCTGATTTCATTGTACAGTTTGTGTTGGAAAATTTGGCTGAGTCAGACCTTTGGGTAAGATTATCTCCGTGTATATTCTGAAAAAAAAATTTGCATAAGTCAAAGTTTTAGTCATAATGCTGGTTAGGAAGATTCAGATATGGTCTCAGCATCTTTTTTATTTGTTTGTTTTGCTTAAAAATATCCTAAGGGAAGTGAGATCTCGGTACAAGATGATGACCAAGCATAAGATAACTTTTCCACATTGTTTTCAGCATTTTTGAGTAGGAATTTGTCTGTAATCTTTCTGGGACTTTCTGTGTTCATTGTAGAGGTGACTGGTGGGGTTTTAAAGCATAACTGTATATGATTGTAACTTAAGCTGCATCCCAGCAGCTTTCTTACAAGATTTAGCGAAAGCCCCTTGTGATACAGCTGCTAAAAGACTATGGTTGTGCACAACCAGTTGTATGAAAAATGGTTGTTTTCTCATATCAAGCCTTTGCTTTTTACTTCAAATTTTCATTTCAAATTTCTTTTTCATAATAGCCTGGTCAGGCTTTGCATCTGTGAATCTGTAGCCCAGGCATGCTTGGCAGGCATCCAGCCAGGTCGGTGAGTGGGTTTGCAGAAAGCAGGGATGCGCTTCTGGCTGCTTAATAGCAGAAATCACCTCATCAGGTGCCATTTCCCAGTTTGTATCTGTGACCAGGGTATTTGAGGTGCAAATTCACCCCCACCACAGGTGTGAATCTGACCTTTACAAAAAGCTGGTTCTGTTTGTTTCAAGGCTGGCATTTCCTTTTTCTTTAAGATGTTTTATGGACAGTTAGAGCTGGATATTAATTTTTGAACCTTCCACAAAGAAGTGAAAGAGCATCACACAACTGCTGCTTTGAGTGCTGCAGGGAGCTTCCTGTCCCCTGAAGGCAATGCCTACCACTTCCCTTTTCTCATCTTCCTTGTCACCCTGACAGCTCGACTGTTTTAACAAGGCTGCAGTAGGTGTACAGTTGCAGTGTATGGCTGTGGAGGACAGTTGTAACATGCCGTGGCTGTGCCAGGCAGTTTGTCAGCAAGTGCATTGGGCAAAGCAGAAGTGAAATATATTTTACGAGAACTGAACAACCAAAGTTCTGCCTAGGTTGGAAGACTATAAATGTAAGGAATATAAACCCCACTTGGGTTTGCAGATTGGTATTACTTTTCCTTTAGAAACACAGACCATGAAATACCTTGTTCGTAGTGAACTGAATTATGGCTCAGACTTTGTAAAGCTGTCCTGCCGTGACACAAAATAAGATTGGAAGAATGGGACTGCTTCACATTTAATTATCTACTGTTTCATTTAAAATGTTATATGCATTGAAAGGCAAATATGTTGCAAATTAGTCTGAAAAAACTTGCCTATCTACCCCTAGCAGAGCCAGCGACTCAAGATAAGAGTTGCTCTTTAAAACTGAGCTCAAGCTGAGAGTCTGTTCAGCCGTTGTTTGGTATTTAAGCAGATGTCAGCAAGTTTTTTGGAAATATAAACTGAATTGCAGATGGTGAGGGTCAGGAGGTTAAAAAGTGCCTGTGCTATATTAAGATTTACTTCCGAGAACAAATGTAGGTGGTTGGAAAGAATTATTTTTCAAATTCTGAACTCAAACAAATCAAAGGATGCTCTTGGCAGCTGGCATGCTGGCCTGTTATATCAGTGCCTTTCATTCAGGTGTTCTTTTGTGCCCAGCAAGACTGGCAGATAAATTATTTTTCAGTGAGAGATCCTCATAGTTATTGGCCATCAGTGCATTCCACTATAAGTAATATCTTGTATGTGCTTTTAGCAAGTTCAAAGCTTTGTTGTGCTGTGATTTTTTTTTTTTTTTTAATTTATAAATATTTTTATATATCTCACATGAATGAATGGAGCACGATCATAGAGTCATAACATGCATTGAGTTGGAAGGCACTTCTAAAGGTCATCTAGTCCACCCCCTCCCAGTAAGCAGTGACAGCTTTAGCTAGACCAGGTTGCTCAGAGCCCCATCAAGCCTGACCTTGAATGACTGCAGGGATGGGGTCATCTCCACCTCCCTGGGCACCCTGTTCCAGTGTTCCACCACCCTCATAGTAAAGAACTTCTTCCTAATGTCAAATCTAAATCTACCCTTCTCTAGTTTAAAACCCTTGTCCCTCCTCCTATTGCTACATGCCCTTGTGAACAGTCCCCCCCCAGCTTTCCTGTAGGCTCCCTTCAGATACTGAAAGGCCACAATAAGGTCTCCCCAGAGCCTTCTCTTCTCCAGGTTGAACAACGCCAACTCTCTCAGCCTGGCCTCCTAGGAGAGGTGCTCCAGCCCTCTGATCATCTTTGTGGCTCTTTTCTGGACCCACTCCAACAGGTTTATGTCCTCCTTGTGTTGAGGGCTCCAGAGCTGGGATGTTGTGTAGCATGTTAGAATAGCTTAAAAGAGTATTCAACTTTGCATGAAATAATTTGAGTAGCAGGGTGGGTAGATTATGTGTCAAAGCTTTATTCATGGTGTGGTTGCCTGTCTCCAGGTTTGTGCCTGAGAGGGATCGCTTTAAAATTAGACCAATACTGTTTTAAATCCAGGAAAGCTGTTCACCTTTCTTCATATAATACTTAAATCATGGAACTGCGGAGCCTTTGGGCGAAGCAAGACCTCATTTCATGTAGGATAACTGTGGGTCTGGTTTGTTTGAATTCATAGCTACCCTTGAAAAATCTTTGAGGTCTTTCAGTTTTATTGCAGTTCGCCTAAATATGGGGGCAGGAGGGCCTGTTTAAATATTTCTTGTTAACTTTTCTTGGAAACAAAATAAGGTGCTGCTGAAGAAGCTTAAAGGGAGCATTTAATTGACATTTTCTAACAATCTGTTGGTGACCTGCAGGGTTATGTCTAGAAATTCCTGCCACAAATGCTAGTGAGCGCACAGAGATAGATGGATGTTTGGGATGTCCTTGGTGAGGGGCCCAGGTGTTTCCTGAACTGGAAACAGCTCTGCATGTTTAATAGACTTCAGCTGGAGTTTTACTCCATGGATTTGTCCAGTCCTTTTGTGAGCGTGCATGAAGGTTTACCATCCACAGTGACCTGTTGCTTGAGGAAAGAGCTCGTGCTCTTGAAGCAGCGCTTTGGTCATTTTATTTGATGCCCTTTAGTTTTCCCATCGAGGAAACAGTGAATAATTGCATTCCATTGATGTTCTGTGTTCCATTAATCGTTTATACATCTTTCTTACCTTCATTGCAGTTTTCTTTTTTTTTTTTCCTTTTCCCTCTCCCATATCCAGCCCTGTAAATTTTCCCTGCATTTGATCATCCTTGCTGACCTTTTTGGATGTTTGTATTGCTGAACATAAAAAAGCCAACCCTCAGTTCTGAACTGGTTTGGTTATATGTAAGCACAGCAATTAAAATCTAGACCCTTTAAAGGGTATCAGAGAGCTAAATCCTGTATCCTAATAACTCAAGTATTTTTAAGCACTTAGAGAGGTTAAAAGTAAATGCATTCTATAATCTCTCTTTCTGTTAAGATGGCTATTTTAGTACTTAGTTGTAACCATTTTCTAGTTTAGTTGTATGTTTATTCATCAACTGGTGTTGCCACATTTGTGGTGCTCTGCATTTTACTTTTTTCATGTAGAGGAGTTCATTGCACATTCTGCATTCATGAGAACTGTTTGTAGAAGGTTACCTGTGTTAAATATATTAATATTAATAAATAAATAAATGAAACACAAATCCATACTGCTAAAAAGCCCTCATAAAATGTTATTAGGACATACTGACCAGCACGTGTTAATGCAAGGCTGCCTTCTGGCAGCAAAGGCAGATTTTGCAGTATTGTAACAGCTCTAATGGGACCTTTCTGACGTCTGGGAAAAGGATGACATTGCGTTTATTTTCCCAGTTCTACAAACAGGGGGAACTCTTCAGTCCCTTTTCCACCTCCCCTGCCATTAGCAAGTAGCTAGACACTTGCTATGGGCACTGCCTCCTGAGAAGAAGTTTACGAATGCCATGGTGTTTCTCCTGTACATACTCAGTTTCTTTGTTTTGTTTTGTTTTGTTTTTTCTGGAAGGAGGAATGCAAATTCCTTGAGAATGTCTCTTGAAAACAGTAAATAACCAAACATTAATTTCCATTTTGTTTCTAAAGCTCCTATTTACATTCCCTCATTCATGAATGGAGATTCACCATCATCAACTCCACTAAAGACTGGAAGTAATCATGGAATACCAAGTTGGAAGGGATCACAAGGATCATCTGGTGCAACCTGCCTTGGGAAGAGCATAGTCTATATAAGATTGCCCAGCACCCTGTTCTATACATAATGCATCTCACACATAGGGGACTTGTCCAGGTGATGACGGAAAATCGGAATAAAAATCCGTATCTTCTGCCCAATACTTTGCATTAATCACACATTACCCCTCCTGGTTATGAGTATGTGACCATTCTCAGAGGCAGCTGCACTTTGCCTGCAGCAAGAGAATAAACAAAGGAAGAGTAAATCCTTCCTTTAATCTCAAGTGTAGTGATAATTTTTTCTCCAGTAATAAGAAGCTTTCTTCTGAGAGGGCACAACTGCACCACTGGAGCATTTGTCTTGTGTCTTGGCACATACTGCAGATGATCAAAGCAGCAGCTTTTGTTTAAAGCATTAGAAAAACAGAGTGGCAGAATATCCAGGGTTGGTTATAGAACCACAAAACAAGGAAGAAAGAGCCAAACTGTATAAAATGTTTTTTCAGCAGTTTTCCAGTGCACAAAATAACAAGGTAGATCAAGTGACACAGTTCTGAAATAGTTCCTTCCACAGACATTCTGCCTACTTTTGTTCTCCCACAACTTCTTTATATAGATTTTATGCATGTAGATTTGTTTCAGCATCTGTTTGTCAGTTCTGTAATAATGTTTCTGTTTTTCATGACAGTGAGTAACAGGGGTTTTTTACCAACTTTTTTCTTTGCTTGCTGGGCAAAGTTAAACGTGATTATTACAGGAGCAATGAATAAACTTAAGAACTCTGTTCATAAGTAGCAATTCTCAAAGTGAAGCAGATTCTACTCATACTAGTTCTACTTTTATACAAACAGCATTGAATTAAGCAATAACTTTTTCGTCGTATTTCTGTGAGTGATTAATTCATTTCATACCATACAAATAGTATAGAGAAGGCAAACATTCTCAATCCACAGCAAATCACTGCAATATATATTTTTAGGCATCTGGTTCTTTTAAGGAACTTGAGGTCTAAAGCATTGCTTGTGAGTAAGCATCAGTATCAGTAAGTTTCATATGATTTATTAATGTCTTGTTTTCTTTTTTTTTCTATAGGGAGAAGAAAATCCCAAGCACTGTCATCAGCAGCTGGCTTGTGTCCAGTAATTCCACATTAATTTAGGTGACCAAAAACTGGGCATTAACTGCTCTCATATATCAGGAGATTAGGTAATAAAATAAAACCAATCAGTCAAATCGTTGCAGCTCTTTATTCCATAATAGTGGGAGGACAGGGTGAGATCACCAGTTCTGCAGAGTTGAAGTGACCAGCTGACTTCTTTGTCTGCTAGGCAGCATGCTCTCCACTAGCAAAGCAAGAGAGGGGATATTTCTCCCCTATACTTTGTGAATAAACAGCTTTCACATAGAGCGACTCTATCCGACGTAGCTAACTGACCCAGTGACAATCCTCCTGAAGACAGTTTTTGCCTCCATAATTTTATTTCTTCTTACATCACACCTGTGGAAAGAAACAGCTTAGTTAATGAGAAGAGTGATTCATGGCTTTAATTCTCATGGTTATGAATATGAGCAGGACCCCTGAGAACACTGGAAGTAATTACATTAATTTTCCTTCTGTTTTAGCTACTGGGGCTGGCTTTGTTCACAGCAGATGTTACAAGAATTTCTTGCCATCTTTAAGACTGGCTCTTGCCCTTTTTGGCTTGGAACAATTTAGGATGCGTCATTTAAATCGTGAAGAATGGACACAGGCATTTATTGCTGAGCTATCTTATATGAAAGAAACAATCCCACCTCCTGAAGTCAATTTTTCTATTTTGTGTATAAATGTATTAAGTAATCATGTGTCCATTCTGTGTTGTAATTGACTGATTGATTTTGTGATTTCTTTATTCAAGATCAAAAGCAGTCTATTTCAATTTATATACAGTATGCATGCCTATAATTTGAGTTTAGTCTTCTTTAGAGTCATAGAAGACACAGTACAGTAGTTTAACAACAAGCACCATGAACTTGAGATACAAGTCACACACCTTTGCGTATTGTGCATAGGAAGACACGATTTAATTTTTCATGTGCTAAATGGGCTTCTATTTAAAATATAGCTATAAGAAGATTTATTATCAGTCAACATCCAACTTGGTTTTAGATAGTTGTTTTATACAATAAAGGAGTTGTGCCTCCTTGTAACAGCAAGTCTGTTGTTATTTCCACAGTACTTTGAGGAAATGACAGTCTATAAGATTTTTTCAATAGTTTCCTTCATTCCAGCTGGAAAGTAAAATATTTTTAATTATCTCTAGTAAGAAACTGCAGAGGCGCGCTTAATAAGCTGTAGTTATTGTGAATTAAGATTAAAATGCTGCTTGATAGCTGCTGGCTTTTTTTAGTAGCAATTATTTTGAGTGCATGATAATACTTGTTAGTGACTGCGTATGTTTTAAGCTTTATACTCCTTGATATGATCTTGAATTTCTGCCATTTTGCAAGGGGCATTTAGTCAAAGGTTTTGATTGAGTGACAGAGGTTTGACATAAAATGAACATGTCCTGAGTTACTATCCAAGAATCACAGACTCGCAAGCAATGTAGCTTTTGTAGAATTACAGTCATCACTAACTGATTTTGAATAGACACTGCTGTCTTACTAAAATGCTGTTAAACCTGATACTTAATCATTCACTATGATTTTATGATCAAGTATGCTAAATAATCTAAGATATTATTAGGTTTTTATTATTTATTTTTTTCAAGTTCTAGCTTGATAGGAAATTATTTTATCAACATAATATATTAAATGTATAAGTGGTATTTTCAGTACTGCCCAAAGAATATTGGCAGATACTGGCTTATTTTGTTGTATAATACTGTATAATAGCTTATGATATTCAAGACTCATTTATAATAATATCACTCATTCCATCAGTCTATTTGAATAACCTAAAAGATATGTGATGTGGAGACTGAATTAAACACAAGCAGTTAGTATGTTCATGCATGTGTACATCTGTATATGCAGATATATATCAATTACTTCCAGTACCTTTTAGATGAAGATGAGTACCAGCATCCAAAAGCTCAGCAAACCACACAAACCAAACTACTTTTGGCTTTAGATAAGGCTTGTTCTGCTAAAAGTATCTTAGAAGCCATAGCTCTGCATCTAAGATGCTTATGTTTTAATCAAGGGCTGTCAAACTTTTTGACAACTAAGAGAGAGATTACTTTATAGCTGTTTACTCAAAGATCCAATGGCAAATAAATTTTACAGTGGTAAAGGATGATGGAAAATGATCTGAGGACCATTTGAGAATTCTTCCATAGCCTGCCAGTTTGATGGCCTAATTTTAGTAATGAGCAAATTTTATTATGCTCTGCATACAGATTCTGCAAATAACTGTTACTGATGCAGCATTGCTGCAATGATACAGTTTTCTATTATCATAGATAAATGTTAAAAGTATACTGCACTGTCTGATAAATTAGAATATTATTGACTCTATCTGAAAAAAATATGTTCTAATATGAGCAAAATTCAGAGCAGTTTAATGGCTTTTACAGGCTGTCAAAGTAAAGATCAAAGTGTTCTCTATAAAATTCTAGAATTTTAAAGGGACAGAAAAATGCAGATTCATTAGTGGATAAGCAGGTGACATAAGTAACCACTTGTGGAGGAACTACTGACTTTACTGGAGTCGGTCTTATTTCTCTAATTCCATGTCTCCATTTCTTTTTAAATTTTTCTTAACAGACCTTTAGAAAACTGTGTTCATGACTGTCCAGTTTATTATAGATAGCAGGATTAGGTAAAGTCTGCAAAGAATATGGCTGTCTATGTCTTTTTCTCTCTATGGCCAGCTTATTTCTATACATTTGAAACACAAATTCATGATGTCCTCTGTTGTGAAGACACAATTCAAGTTTGTCTATTGAATATATTCCATTAATACTTTATATAAGCAATT
This sequence comes from Megaceryle torquata, assembly GCA_024611175.1. Classification (NCBI taxonomy): domain Eukaryota; kingdom Metazoa; phylum Chordata; class Aves; order Coraciiformes; family Cerylidae; genus Megaceryle; species Megaceryle torquata. Next base: position 71,547 of record JANIJG010011985.1, on the reverse strand, counting down.
CCCTTTTTACAATGGCAATTAGTAGCTTCACTGAATGAATACAGAATCCTGCTGGTTACCTGCTTAAAATCCAGTCCGTCTGCAGAAGATATAAACTGTCAAGACTTGTGAAGTGTGATATCAACCTAGGAAAGTGAATTACAATCCCCATGATGTGTAGCATGAAGACATTATCTAAAGAACTGAGGTCTTGTTTCAACACAGCTATTCACCTGGGGAAAAAAAAAAAAAAAGTAGTGTGTAAAGATTTCAGATTATGCTATTAGCTGGAATTTACCTTGACCAAACTAGAACATAAATGCAGCTTGTTTTAGGAAAGAGTGGAAACAGGACAGGAAAATTTGTCATAAGGGGTTTTCTGGTAGAGAAAACTGCCTAGAAGCAAAGATGGGAGAAGATGCAAAGAAGCAGTCACATGATTAAGATGGAGAGGAAGAAAATTGCCTTTGTGGGAAGCCTCCTCCAAAGTGGCCTGAAATGTCTTGGGGCAATGCCATTATTCTGTTGAGATCAATGCAGTTTTGCTCTTGGTTTTAGAGCAGCCAGGATCTCACTCTTGATGCTTATCACTCATGCTTGACCTTACAGGCAAAGAAGTCATTGCAATTTAGAGTGCATTAAAAAATAACCTGTGTCCCATGCTCATTGGGATCAGTATGAAAACAGTCTTCGTGTGTCAAAAGGACATATATATTTATTGTATCTAAACATCATCAAAGTCAGATTTCTGTATCAGATCACTTTGTTTACAGATCAGGAGGAAAGCTGGGCATGTCTGGATTTATCCCACACGTTGACTCACAACTATCCTATTCAAAGCCAAAACCACTCCTAATAATACTTTCAGTCACCACCAGCAAGTGCCAACCAGCATGAATAGATAACAGAGAGGAAAACTTTCAGTCTGCTTTAACCTGAAACTTGAATCATGGTGGAAGAGGGATTTTACCTGTAGAAAGCAGTAACTAGAGGCACATTAGGGTTTCTCTATTCAGTGGTCAATGAATCAACATCTTTTTAAGCAGTGGAAGTTTTTGCATCTGGAAAGCTCTCCTGAGTTATACTCTTCAGTGCCAAAATTGGTAAGTCCATGTTATAGCAATAAGCTTACCTGTGGAACTTGGAAATGGGGATTAATTTGAAATTAACAATAAAAAAATTGTGTTTGACTTTCAGTGTTTTCCATATAACCTCTCTTTAATTTATAAGTAGCACTTCCCCTGCACTCCTGATGTGTAGAATCTCCTCACTGAATGTCCTGAAAAGTTCTTTTTTTTTTTTCCTTTTTTTTTTCTTTTTTTTTTTTTCTTATTTCAGCACTAAGATATGACTTCTTTAAACTGGCATCAGGAAACTGTTCAGTCATGAAGCCAGATTGTACTAAAAAGTTACACTGATATAAAATCAGTTCCTACATACTTAGCAGAGTTGGAATAAGAGGACAAATTGAAGATATGCCAGTATCTTCTGGCACTGTTTCAAGCAGAGATGATACTGAAAGCACCTGGTTTCTTGAAGATGTGTTACCATTCTGCATTTAACAATAGCTCTATTTTATTTAGGAGTTCATTACCTTTCAATCGTAAGTGAATGATGACCAACATTTTATTTTATTGCAAGGAGATTTCTGTGCCAATTTAAATGTGCCCTCTATTCTGAAAGATGAGGATTAGGATGATCATTTTGTGAGTGACAAAGAACTAAGACACTACTTGTTTTACAGATTTTAATTTTTTGCTGTTAGTTTTCAAAAAGCTTTGAGGAAATACACAGTATCCCACTGATAGGTTTAATTTGTTGGCAACTGGCAATAAATTCCTTGACACCCCCCCAAGCTAGAAGTTTTTACTTCATAATAGCATTTATATCTTGCCCTATCTAAGCTTCCTTGCACTCATCACACACAAACTTTGTTCAGAAATGCAGACAGTAGGTTTTACACACCTATCTGATATTTAATCTTTCAGTTTAATCTAGCATTTTTGTCCTACAGAGCCTAGAAAATGTACTTGAAATAATTTCATCTAACATATTGAATTAAAATACCCTGTAGACAGAAGTTAATATTTACCTGAATTGGGAACAATAAGTTTAGCTACTCCCTAAGCTTCAACAGGTTTCAGGTTCAGTTAAGATTTTGACTTGCATTCCACCAGCATGAATACTTGCTCTGGCACCTGAGCCAACTGACTAAGTTACCTCAGGCAGTTGAAATCTACTTCAAACTCTTTGTAAAGCTGGCCTACGAAACTAGTGTCAGGCCTCTTGTTAAAATGTGGGCAAAGAGGCAAAACTTGGATAATCATGTAGAATGAACTAGAACAAGTTACTGGTGATCGCCATGTTTTAATGGAAGAATACAGAAGAATTTGGAAGAAGTTAAAATATTGCAGGAAACCTCATAGTTTTTTATGTCTTCATTCTGGATACAAGCAGGCTATCAATCACCCAGGAAACAGATGTCATGAACTCTAAGTGAAACTGGAGATGTCCCTAGATACTATACCAGCTTCTTAACTCAGACCTTTCAAGATCTGCAAACAATACTGCATGTGGCAACGGATGCTACATTAGTCTCTTTTGAAGCGGCACAAACCATGACTATACCCATTTAAATGGATGGTCTTACACTAAGATTGATAATTTCTTGGAAGTAAAATGACAATGCTTGTATGTCCCATTCTGACCGTGCATGCTTGGACCAGCACTGCTTGCTGTGCAGCTCAGTTCTACTTCATGTTTTCCAATGAAATGCCACATCATCCCTCATTACTTCTGTGGGCTTTTGCTGCAATTGCATTCTGCATATGGATTTTTCTGGAGCCAAGTTTTCCACAAGCAACAAAATATCTAAAAGATGGCTATCATCCAAAGCTAAATATCATTTCATCTCTCTTTCTTGAGCCAAAGAAAATTAGAATTATAATAAAGAGGGTCCTAGAACTGGGTTATACAAAGGAATAAAATTAAGATGACTTTTCTAGATGTGGGGTTTTTTTGCTGTATAAGCATGCAGCAAGTGAAAGGAAAACAATTTCTATTTGCACTATTTTATTTGTTTAGAATCTATGAGAAACAAATGGCAGCAGACAAAAGCAGCACAGTCTAAGTATATGTTCAACCTAAAGTTTTGCAAAACTGAAAGATCAATAGAGGAAAAATAGCTAGATGTCTCAGCTGCTAATTTCCACCTAAGTACTTGAACAATCAATAGAAATCTATCTGAGCACTCTGAATAAACATATCCCAAATTTTAAAGCAGGTCGCAAGAAAATCAAGTTTAAGAAGACTAGGGAGAATATTTTTTCTTATTCTTGTATGGAAGAAATGAGAATAATAGAGGCCCCCAATAAAATGAAGCAGATTTAAACTGCCATCTCGCCCTTCTGGTATTTCAGTCGTGTTAGAGCAAACTCTTCCATTTGTGCTGAGGATTTGATAATGGGTCTTATTTTCATTGCTCTATTTCCACCTAGTGCTCAAAGTGTAAATTGCACTAAATTTTAGGCATCTTCTGGAATCATTAACTACAAATTGGTATCCATCTCATTTTTCAGGGAACCTGCATCACAAATAAGCAAATGGATATAGTAATATTAAATATTGTTTCATAAAAAGGTATTTTCACTAGCTCCCAGACTAAAGGCTGTCAAGTAGCTAATATGGGTTTTGCTTCATGGTTTATTTAGAAATAAGTATCAGTTATTTGATTTAAATGTTAGAATCCCTCTTGTGGACACAGTTTTTGTGTGAGTTCTGTGGTTAACTGGAAACGAGTGAACATATATGAATAAAAAAAGGCCACACCATGGTCATTGAGAGGCATTCACTACTCTCACAGGAAAGTTTGTGCTCAGGATGAAGTCTAGAAAGGGGTAGCTAAATCAGCTGGAAGTTTTGAGGTGGATTTACCTGGACAGTCTTGATCCACATATCTCCTGCTGTAAAGTACCTTTCAGTCTTCATAACAATCACAGCATTTTTGTAATGGTACTGGAGGATTCAAAACCTCACTCATGCTTCAGGAAGTAAAAAAGGAGAGATTTTGTGCTAAGCTATGAAATTTTTTTTTTTTTTTTTTTCAAGAGGCTGAGTAAAGCATATCTAGAAGACACAACTTGTGGATCTACCTTGTGAAATGTAACAGGAGGCTTATGGACAGATGCAGCATATATAGACTGTAGAAGTGATGTTTTAAAACTTGTGTTCAAAGACAAAATAAATTAATCTTATACTTCATGTTATATATGCTTTAAAAAAAAATATCGTTATTGCTAATTTCAAACTGGACTTCATACATCACAAGGATGACAGTAAGTTCAATAGCTCTAAGATGGTTTTCATTCATGCATTTTTACAACAAAATTTAGATGCAATTGTGCTTATTTACCTGTCCTTGTAAGTAGTGCAAAATAGCTAAATGACTCTTACTTGCACTACAGGCACCACCTGAAAAACACAGGATGTGGTTTTTTTCAAGCATCTGCTGTGTAGGGAGGTGGAACCTTTGTCTTCAGAATTTGTAGTTTGGACATTTTCTTCAGGAAAAAGGCTTCAGCTCCTGCTTTTCCCTTGTGCTTTATCTTTGAGCAAATGCAAAAAGTTAATGTCCAGACTAACAAACTGCAGTGTCCTTCACTCAGAACAGTATACTATCTGCTGGTTTATTAGACAGGAGGCAGCACAGTTGTGGCCACCTCCTTTTCCTGGATAAAAGCAGAGTACCAATCATAAATGGTCCTGCTCTGGCAGGAGGTTTGGACTAGATTATCTTTTGAGGTCCCTTCCAACCCTTAACATTCTGTGATTCTGTGAAATGAATCAGCTTATTATGAACTAGGAATGAAACAGGAGAGGTTCCTTGCTACTACATCAGCTGTGGTCACGTAATAAAGCATCTGCAGCAAATCTGTTTTTTTGAAGTGCTCAGCACTGGGTTAGGCTGAAAGCATCTGAAAACATGTTTTAAACCAAACTCTTTCCAGGTCTCATTAGGGCAGTATCACCTCTGGGTACTCCTTTAACTCCTGTAACTTGGTACAGTTTAGATGAGAGGTAAACACCAAATTGTTTGCACCTGACCAAGTAGATACTTGCACAGCAGCAAACATGTTTGTGGCTAGAGAACTCTGGATACAATGACCTGCCAATGGGATTTACATTTTTCTAGAGAGACGCAAGAGGTGGGCTGAGGGCTTTTAGAGTTACAGCTTTGGGCTTGAATTTCATTTTACAGTACAATTTGTTTAACTTTTCAGAAAACTAATTGTGTAGGACCCTGTAGGTCAGCATTTTTCTAGCAGAACTGACTTGTTAAAATACTGAGCTATTTTGACCTCTGTGAACATCACAGTGAGCTCTGAGCTACAGAATGGCTCAAGTGTAAACCAGTTTCTATTACCCAACCTTCTTGCTTGAACAGTAAAGATTTTATGTAGCTCTGCATTACAAAGAGCAGCCTCTGAAGAGGGCAGGGTCCATATGTGGGGTCTGTGAAGAAGTCCCACCCATCTTGGAATAGCTGCTCTTGCTTTGGATGAGAAAAGTGAGAAGCTGTTTTATTCTCTGCAGTTGCCCTGTCATATGAAGACTATGGGAGTCTTTATATTACTTCAGGCAGAGTGGGACTGAGACAGTGTCCTTCCAAAGGGATTGAAGTCGGGACTTTGTTACAGGAGAGGAAAAATACTGCCAGTATCTAAAACCAACTATAAACTAGTGCAAGCAGAACAAATAATTTTCTGAAAGTATTGTAAGCCTCAATATTACTCGATATAATTAAAATTAACACCTTCATCTTTAGGTAATTATTTGCAATAATATGTGTAGTACTTCTTACCTTTTTATCCTTCAAGGAACTGCTCTTGGCAAAATAAAAACTTATTTCCTTGGAGGATTGTGTTTATGTAAATACTCCATAGATAGTGATTAAATTAAATTAGCACTATGTACCCTCTTCAGACCTATGTATATTGTCCTGTCCTGTGATCTTTGGGCTAATTAGTATCTGAATGAAAATATTTGTTTTATGAGAGAGTGTGTGGAAAATTAAATTAATTATTACAGTTAAAAGTGAGGGGGACCCTGACTTTGCTATTTGTAACATTTTGATGCCAATATTACATTTTGAATCACTCATTTCTATTGCGAAGTCTGGTAGAAAGAAGAGAATTCTGCTTGTAATGCTTTCCATTATAAAGGTATGGGCACACTAGATTAGACCTACACATCATCCAGGCCAGTCATTTGTTTCTGATGAAGCCCAGAGCCGGATGCCTCAGTTTTTGTGCAAGGACCTACAGTCAGAAGTAAGGGCACTGCTCACTCTCTAGCATGAGTATTATAAATCTGTTCATACAGCTTGAAGATTCATCTTGCAGTGCCAGAAATAATGAATAAACCCTTCAGAGATTTTTTTCTGTCTATTGTACTGAATGACTCTGAAATATAGCAGAGGCTCTCAAGTATGGTTTTTCCTTGAAGCTTCAGTGCAAGAAAATGTAATAGCTGCTGTGACTTGGAGGCACTGCACAGGGCTGGGAGGCAGAGGCAGCAATGCAAGGGCAGACCCCAACCCAAGACCTGTAACAATTCATACCTGGACATGCCTAAGCACGCGTACTGAAAATCCCTATCTACTGATAGAGATAAGCAGATATTTTCCTGCATCTGTCACAAGGGTGTAATCTAACCCCTTGCATTTGGTGCTGCTTTTTTTTCAGGATTTCATGACTTGCATTTGTCCTTAGTCTCAGTCCTGAGTTCCTTCCTGGATTTATGGAAAGAACTTTTAGAGGTCTCAGCAAGAACATTAGAGCAGTTCAGGGTAGGTCAGACATAGCCAGAGGATGAAGTGAGGTGTCTGCCACTTACATCAGCATGCAAAGCTCTGAGTCAGACCATCTCTGCCTGCCTTAAATGATGCATAGAGTCAGACCTCTGAAGATGGAGACACCTGCAATTCCCATTCCCTTTGTGCAGTCATCTAGAAGTGGTCAATACAAAAATACTGGGGGCAGGGGTGCCTTATTTTGGACTCTGTACATCTGGAACCAGAAACAGATGGGTGTCCACCACCATTACTTCAAAGTACTGACTAAGGACCACTCTGTTAACACCAATTGAGGAGAAAGTAATACAGGGTATATGTGACCACGCTGTGTTCAGAAAATCTTCATGAGCAGCCCAGGTGACAGAGCTGGGACTCCTCCTGCTTGTATGGCAGACTGCTCACGACAGCTAGAGAGAAAGCTTGTCATCTGGAACACTAATTTTGTACATGACCATATTAAAGCTCAGTAAACTAATATTTATTTTTTACAAACATGGCATTTACTGCAGAATTAAAATATATAAAGTAGTAGTTAAAGTTTCCCTCATCTGTACACTATCTATGATGTCTGCTTCTACTGTGTGGTCATATATTTGCCTTAATGCATATTCTGTGCCTTATTGAATAAATACAAGCTGTTATGTATTTTACCAGTACTACTGCTTATGAGATACTGTGCCTGTATATTCAGATTAGCTTGGATGTTCATCACAGAGCAACACCTTAGTTCTTAGTCACACAAAACTGCAACTGATTAAATGCTCTTTGATTCATTGGGAGCATTGCAATACAATATGCCAATTACTATGTTCGTCTCCTTTGCTTCTATTACAAATTTATATTTACAGTTAAACAGCCTCCTACATACGAATTTCCAGTTTGGGGCTTGTTCTGTTCTTTATTTTCACAAACTTTTTAATAGTCTCTGCTGCAACAGGCGAATGAAAATAAATCAGTACATTTTAGTAATTACAACAAATTAATTAGAAGGCAGAAGTGGAGATAGTTTACATTTCATTTATTTTATAATTATAGAGATGCCCATGTATGGGCAATTACCTCCTTCCTTCTTGTTTGTTATTAAATGAAGAGTTCAAGGAAGCTCCTAATCTTCTCTACCTATCATGCTTGTCAGAGATGGGATGTGGCAAGGATAGGAGAAAAAGAGGAAGGAAACAGGTTAGCACTGTCCCATGAAGAGAAGATGCACATAATTACAGAGTGAATGTGGACTGCTTTTCAAAGTTATTAATTCTTTCTTGCTCTTCCGTTTGGGGAAGTAGCAATTTGTATAGTGTATATGCAGTTTAGGGAGAAGAGAAATTATCACTCCGCATAAGAGAAAGGAATGTCTATGCTTTAGATGGTTCAAGTCACTAGTGATGTAACCCAGGGCTTAATACTGGGGCCAGTACTGTTCACCATCCTCATTAATGACCTGGACAATGTAGTAAGAGTGCACTTTCAGCAGATTAACAGACAATACAAAATTGTCCAGACTGGTTGATGTGCCAAATGCTTGTGCCACCATTCAGAAGGACCTTGACAACCTGGAGAACAAGGCAGAGAGGAATCTAATCAACTTCAACAAGGCAAAGTTGTATCTGGAGAAGTATAGGCCTAGGCACCAGTACATGCTGGGAGCACATTGGCTGTAAAGTGGCTTTGCTGAGAAGGTGGACGTTATCCAGGACGAGGACAAGATGACTATGAGCCAACAATGCACCCCCATGGCAAAAAAGGACAGCAGCCTCCCAGGTTACATTTGTAAGAGCATTGCTAGGAGGTCAAGGGAGGTGATCTTTCTTTTCAGCATTAGTGAGGCCATATCTGGGGTACTGTGTCTAGTTCTGAACTACCCAGCACAAAAAAGACTTAGTGGAGCAAGTCCAGTGCTGGGGCTCAAACATGATTAAGAGACAGGAGCATGTTTTGTATGAGGAGAGACTGAGAGAGATGAGACTGTTCATCTGAGACTGGAGACTGCTGAGACTGCAGACTGTTGAGACTGGAGAAGAGAAGGCTCAGAGGGATCTCACTGGGGGAGGGAATGAAGAAGAGGCAGACAGACTCTTCTTAGTACTTCTCACTGACAGGAAAGAGCCAATGGACATAAATTAAAAGTCATGAAATTCTATCTCAACATGATAAATCACTTCTTTACTGTGAGGGTGGTCAAGCATTGAAACAGATTATCCAGAGAGGTTGTGGAGTCTTCTTCCTTGCAAATATTCAAAGCCCAGCCAGACACCATTCTGGGCAACATACTCTGGCTGACCATTCTTGAGCAAGGGTATTGGACTACATGATCTTAAGAGGTCCTTTCCAACCTGATCAAATCTGTGATGGGGAGAGAAGCTGAAGGGTAAAAGTGAGAAACCTCATGGGTTGAGATAAAGACAGTTTAACAGCTAAAGCAAAAGCTGCACACACAAGCAAAGCAAAACAAGGAATTCATTCACCACTTCCTATCAGCAGGCAGGTGTTCAGCCATCTTCAGGAAAGCTGGGCTCCACCAAGTGCAACAGTTACTTGGGAAGACAAACAGCCTAACTCCAAATGTCTTCACCCTCTCCTTCCCCCCAGCTTTTACTGCTGAGCATGACATCACATGGTATTGGATATCCCTTTGATCAGCTGAGGTCAGCTGTCCCAGCTGTGCCCCCCCTCCCAGTTTCTTGTGAACTCCCAACCTACTTGCTGGTGGTGGTTGGTGAAAAACAGAAAAGGCACTGATGCTGTGTAAACACTGCTCAGTAGTATCTAAAACATCATTATGTTATCAACACTCTCTTGATCGCAAATCCAAAACATAGCCCCATATGAGCTACTATGAATAAAATTAACTCTGTCCCAACCAAAACTAGTACAGTGTCTTCAAGGGTGGCAGTGGAGAAACATAAAGAGGTATTTCTCTTTTATCCTTTGGGTTGTTGACTATGTCAGAGATCAGCTGACTTCCTTAATATCTACAGTGAAAATCATTCCTGTCCTTCATATTCCATCCTCAAGTTTTGCCATTCCCAGCAGTGCCTGAAAGATATCAAAGACCTCTAATATGAAAACAAAATTTGAGATCACAAAAAGTTCTTCCATACGTGAAAGAAGATGTATGTTTGAAGATCAGCAAATCACCCATATTACTGAATTATTTTTTTACTCAAGCGAGGTGTGATTTGTAGATGGAAGGAAAGCTAATGCTTCAAGAAACTTAGGACATATTCTGGAAGGCCATAGATGGTTCCTTCTAAGTATTGACAAGTCCTTTTGATTGAGATTCTGAGGACACTTCTCTTGTATTACAAAATCTGTAGCTGTTAGGGCAGGGAAAATACTCTAGTGAAGGGATATCACTAGTAACAATAAGTCTAAATTTACACATAAATTAAAATATTGCTTATGAGATGGGAACTGCCCTTTTGTTTCAGTAGGTGCTAAATTAAGATGCTAGCTTTAAGGGCTGGCTTCCTGACTGCTGTAAACCACCTAACAGCACGCTATGACTATGGAGTGGTCTTGTCCTATCCTGTATCTTTCTGGTTTGCCATATTCTTTGCTTCAGTTCTTTTGATTGTGACACTTGTGGTGAATAGGATCAGTTTACTGACCTGACCAAGGCTATCTAAACGACTAGTGGAAGAACATGGCCAAGGGCAGGATAGGGAAAGCAAAGCTGTTCCTTTTGGTGGGAATGTGATAGCAGAGCGGTTTAAACTGATAATGAAACCACACCCTTTCTGTTCACTGCAAAACCTATTGTCAACACCCATTTACTGGATCACCTACTGTAGAGCTAGATAATTGACAAAGATACTGATTCATGACAATCTTTGTGGTGTTTCCCATGGTGTCTGCAGTTTCACCTTTATTTAGGAGGCTGACCTTACAAAACTCTGCAATAAATTTTATTAAGAGCCTATAACTGAATTTGCTCTTCTACACGACCTTCTGAGAGCAGCTTGTTTGTGGCACAGTCTTCAAATCCCCCTTCTCCCTTGTTTGCAGCTGAGTAACCATCCTTCCTCATCTGGTGCGTTTTCCTTTATTTGCTCCTTTGGCAGCATAATTCAGACATTAATCTGACCCAAACACAAACCATGTGGAAAGAATAGTTTACATGCCACACATTGTTCATGACTATTTCTCATGCAACTTCACTGCTTATCCTGTGTCTCTTCATTTGATTGCAGTTTTTCTAAGATGTAAGATTTCTGGGGAAAGAGTTGTTCTGTTTTTTATATAAACACTTCTATCATTGTTTTAAAAACAGTAGGAAACTTTACTCTTTATATGCAAGAATACGGTTCTTGAAACCCTTCATGAGCACACAGCTCTGTAGGATTTTCATTGTCAGTCAATACATGAGATCAGACTGATCTTTGACCTTCTGGATCCTTTTCTGCTTGCTTCCATTTTCTCTTTGACATCTTTCTCCTTGACTATTATTTCAGCTTCTCTTCATTACTTTGCTACCTACTTCCAAATTTTGTCTGTACCTGCTCTGCTTCTTCTAAATAGTGGCTCTTGCAAGTCACATCCCCAGTCTGCTCTTTTAAGTTTTGGTCTGGCTAACAATGATTTTTATGTTTGTAATAGTGCTTTCTTGTTACCTTTGGAAGGAAGAATTGAAAAGATGTATTTTCTCAAATAACTAAGTACTGGACTTTCTGGTGATGAATGTTTCTATTATATAGAATGTCAGATAGCACTCTAAGTATTATAATATAATGCTACAGAAGAGATCCAAAATCTAACATATTTACCATTTGGGGGAAAATAGTGATATAAAAAGTGATATAAAACTGTTCCCTAGAGAGTGAGATCGAATGCTTCCAAACAAAGTCTTCAATGTTATCTGCAATAATGCCAGGCTGAAGTTTGTACTTTGTCCTCTGCTAACGTGGTTCTCCCATACTAAGCAAGGGTTTGAAATGGATATTCCAGAATTCTCTTGTGAAATCCACTTTAAAAAGATTGCTCTTATTTTCAGTTGAAATTATCCTCACTTCTAGTAGGATACCCTGAAGGAGAAAATACCCAGTAGTTCTCTGAGGCTCAAAGACAATGCTATGTGTATAAAAGATTTAAAATTATGTCTGTTTTCTACACAAAACTTAAGAGAAACAAGAAAATTCAGGTTCAAAATAATGTGATTTTTGCCAAGGTTTCTTGGAAATCACAGCCCATACTTTGGATGGGGGTATTTCAAATCTTAAAGTGGTGGGCCCAGCAACACTAGCAAATAACTTCTGTACCATTTTGACTGAAGAAATACTTTGATTCAAATGTTGCTTGTCCTCACCACAGTGATTTTTACAGAAACCCACAAGATTTTACCATCTAGACTTGACAGCAAAGTGAATTCTGCTCCTCAAGGAGTTCAAACTGTCCTGGCAGTATCATTTCCAGAGTAATGGCAAAAAAAAAGAAAAAAAGAAAAAAAGAAAAAAAAAAAAAAAGAAAAAAAAAAAAAGAAAAAAAAAAAAAAAAAAGAAAAAGAAACCAGTGTGACACATAACTGCTACCCTGGATTTTGTAGTATTACTTAAACAGAGAGGCAGGTTGCAGCTCAGCTGTTTGTAACCACAGAAACAGAAAATGCTATTTGGAAGGAAGGAGGAAATACCCAAATACACTATGTCTCAAACCTGACAATGTGTCTTTAAAATGTTCTTAAACCTGTTTAACACACCCCTACTTTTCACCACTCCCTGGGAACATGCACCTCTTATAGCAACTTGTAAATCAAGAAAAACCAAACCGAGCAATTTATTCTCCGGCGTGTGGTGTCTATTTTCACACACCCAACCTGGTCGTGTAATTAAGCTACAACATAGCTCACTGACTTGGAGCTTTCTGCTTCAATCTAAAATTAGTTTAGTATTATGAGTTTAAAAGTTTCAAATATTTTGGAGCTGAATTGCATTTTTCAAAATGAAAATGAAGAAAAGATAAAGAATTAAAAGATTGTTGTTTAGGCACAGTGCTATGGAGGTTCAGCTCATGGGGTCATAGAAGATGGCAAACTTCATTTATACTGATTTATCTCCAAGGAGTCTGAACAGAGTGAATACAGTTACCTACAAGTAAAGCAGCTAAACCCCAAAATTCAAGTCTTACTGTTGCTATAGCTAGAGGGTTAAAATACAGAAAGATCTGACATTCCTTTTAAAAATAGAAGGAATATTTCCTTTGTACTAGTGAATGAAATGGACAAAACTGCCAGGAAAACACAATGATTTTTTGGGTTTCTCTTTCTCCTTTCATCTTGCAATTTCTCTGTCGGTCAGTCTCCCACATGTCCAGATTATAGTTTCCTTGTCACACTTTTTGTGTAAGTGGCCACAGTGTAGTAGGGAAGCTTTTTTCTAGAATGCATCATAGAACACACAGTTTGCTTAGGAACGAGATAAATTCGGTATAGATGCAGTAATGCTGAGGCTCCAGAATGAGCTTTGCAACTTGAATTTTGGCCAGGCACAAAGGAAAAAGAAATCTTCATGCTTATTCCCGTTTCCTTTTAATTTGCCAAGAAATCCTTGCTTTCTGCAAGAGCAAAAATTTTATTTGAAAACCTGCTATTGCATGTGATTCATCTGACATGTCTAGGTGTTTACAGTGTAGATGCCTACATCTGACTTGTCATCTTAGGCTCCCTTTCAAGACAGTGGAGAGAAAAAATAACTTCTAGAGCCCAATGCTGTGACCTACTTTAGTCATCTACATTAGAAGGAGATTACATTAGGGATGTCTGCAGTGACAAATATAGAGGTAGGAGCCTGGCTTTTGATGTAGCCTAGCTTTTTTGTTAAATAGGGTCTGTGATGGAAAGTCTCGCCCAGCTCTGAGGAAACAAGTGTTTGAAAATAGCTGTTACCAGATTCACTTCTTCTTTCACTGAGTAGAATTCAGATTATTTACTTACACATTAATTGGCATTTAGTTTTCTCAGGCTAATAGCCTGCACAAGGATCCAGAAAAGCCCACACTTGAAATTACTGAGCTGTTCACAGTATGCTCCTGTAGCACTCTAGCAGGATCTGGAACTCAGGAACTGATGTGGGACTCCATGATTACATCTAGATAATGATAACTCTGTTGTGACTCTTTCCCTTATAGTATCACCCAAATTATTTTGAAATTGCCCTGTTTAAAAGCCCAGCCTTATTTTCATTGTATTTAACAACAGCAACAAATGCAAATGAAAAAACATGCAGCTCAATTCTCTGTGTGCTGAACATTAAAACTCATGTATAAGATTGTTTCTGCCAACATTCTTTCCAGAGTACTCATAGTTCTAAAAACAATTATTCAGAAGATTATAATTTACTCAGAATAAAAGGGAAGGAGGAATTGATATTTAAAATGCACTAACTTCCTCACCATTTTAACAGTTTATTGGCCAGTTTATATCAAAGGACAGGTATTTTGTAAAGGCAAGAAGAGAGATCAGTTGTTTCTTCAGCTTCTCAGCCCATGAAGCCCTACTTGCAGATGTGTTAATTTAGGAAATGTATTCTCCTTTCTTTCATATAGTTCTGGTTTTGATTGTAGTCTGCACCTGAAATTTATTCCTTGGAATAAACTTGGAAACACTATTAATCCTTCCACTTGTATGCATAAGGAAGGAAAATGAGATATTTGAATTCTTCTCCAGAGAAGCTGTGAGGTGAAAGTGGAGGGAAGATGCTGCTTCTGTGATACCATTTTCTATTTTACTCCTGCATATGACCTACATCTCATCACATATCATAAAACTGTCTTGCTATTTTATCTGTTGTTTGAATGCATGAGCAATTTTACTTGATTGCAAAGGTAATTATGAGTAAGGAATGGGTCTTAAACACGTGCTAACAAAATACGGTGTTGTCCATTTTTACATATATGTATACTCTCGACATTCATCATATAACTAGAGAAGAAATTCAGTCTGAAGAAACTGCAATGACAATGCTGAATGACTCAGCTGAGGAGTTGAATGACGGCCCCTTCACCAAAGAGATGGGCTTATTTTAATACCTAAAGCATCAACAGTCTACAAAAATGTGGTTATCACCTCGATTTTATTCATAATTGTTTACATCAAAGATTTAGGAAATCACTTTAATGCAGTTTAGTTATATGCCTTATACAAATTTTTGACCACAGGGATATAACATAGAGTGGCAGTTCTTGGTCAGCTCAAAGGTCTAGTTAGCCCAATATTTTCTCTCCAGCAGCATCCAGAAACAGATGCTCAGGGAAGAGTGGAAGAACAGGGAAAACATATAAATCACTAAGTGCCCTAACAGTCTCCATTAATTTGCATGTTAGGGTCTGTCTTAGCTAAATGGAGTTTCTTATAGTGACCATCAATGGATTTCTCTTCCACAATCCTGTCTTGTTTCTCATTGAACCATTTTATGTATGGGTGCACACATGTAATTATATAAGCATTTCTGTATATACACACACACACAAGTACAGGTAGACGTGTATACATAAACTTGCATTTCATAAACTATTGGACTAACCAGCTTCCCACAGCAAGGAAGGTAGAGTCTGTTCTTGCATGTAGCAAGTGATGGGATAAGAGGAAAAAGCATCAAATTGCACCAGGGGAAGTTTAGATATTAGCAAAAAGTTCTTCCCAGAAAAGGTTGTTAAGCAGTGGAATAGGCTGCCCAGAGAAGTGGCAGAGTCACCATCCCTGGAGGTATGTAAAAGATGTATAGATGTGGCACTTAGGAACATGGTTTAGAGGTGACCTGGCAGTGCTGAGTTAGCAGTTGGACTTGATGATCTTGAAGGTCTCTTCCAACAAAAATGATTCTATGATTCTAAGGACAGCTTATATATATATATATTGTAGGAAGAAACACATATTTTTCTTCCTTTTTTTTTTTTTTATTTTTTTTATTCCTTCTAGATTAATTTTTATGCCAAATAGCTCTTGTACTGGGGGAGAATTGAAATATACTTTTGTCATACTCTTTGCTATTTTTAGACTCCTTTCAGATATCCTTTCATCACACTAAACGGGTCTTAGATGATGCATTTGTACCATGTATGGAGAAGTATTTCTGTATCATCTTTTGTGTGCTTCTCTGAACCTTTTTAAGTCCAGCTCTAACCTTTCTGATTCCCCTTTTTTGTCTTTGTCATTTCTGCGGTTACTGATTTTGGAATGCATTTTGTAACAACTCTTCTACAAGAAGCCATTCTGTGCTAACTGTACCACAGCCAACATCTTCCAGGGATGGGGAAAAATCTACCTTTCTTCCATGCTCATATTCAGCTTTGATATGGATAGAGAACAGGATCATGATTTGTTACATTGACCTGGCATGCATAGTAGTTATGAGTGCTGTTAACAGCAGTGTGGAACCAACCTGTCAAATGAAGATTTAATTAAATAGATGGGATATTGGTTCACTAGGGTCTTTTTTTATTGGCATAAAATTTCCATTTAGGTTTTCAAATGACAATTAAGTACTCAATCAATTACTTTGATACAAATAGTAAAAGAAAGAATCATCAGTACAATAGAAAAGGCTTCCAAGCCCTAACAGATAAACCCAGCACAATATCAGGACAAGGAGAGCAATCTGATCTATCAGATAAGTGTAATTGATGGATATCTTTTTATGGGGCACATACATCTCCTTATCTGCTCCATAAAAAGAACATCCCAAGGTGTGGGAGATGTCTCATACGTGTTTACAGTTTCTATGACCATTAACTGCTATAAGAAAATTTCAGATTGGGAGCAGGAATAAACTTTCCTCCCCTTAACTTCTCTTCCTGTAACACCCTTTAAGAAGATGAATTTCCCTAAGATCAGCACTGCTGGATCTTTCACAGAGCTCTCACTGGTGGTTTTTAGGTGATGGGGGTATTACAAAGTCTTTCTGATTATTTAATGAAAAAAAGCACATCTAATAATAATTCTCACACTCCAGCTGCTATTTGTCAGAGTCTGATTTTCATTTCCGTAGCCATCCCTATGAACACTTTGTTAATTCAGATGATGGTAACATAGTAACAAGTGAGCTATTTATCAATAGCATCAACTACAAAACTGGTCACAGTCATTCAGCTGGTACCACACAGATGTCATTTGACTTAGCCAAATTTTCAGCACAATTTTCTTTAGATAATTGATTTTATCAGTAACTCTGTGTGCTTTAGCTAAGGCAGTAATGGGAATGGTGCAAGATCAAGATGCACAAGGTTAGCATACTATGGACCAGACTTTCAGGGGCTTCTACAAGATATTTGCAGAATAGAGAGGTATTCAGACTGTGGGACAATCAGTCCCACTAACACTGAAGATTGTCCATCGCCATGAAATATGATGGCACCTGCTAGGACTAGTATTTTTCTGTCCCAAGCAGTTTTAGAAAGGAAAACAGAAGACACTGTTCAAGCATTTCCTGTGGCAGCTAGGAGCAGTGAAAAGGTTTAGACATTTTGCATACTATTAATAGAATCTTTTCTTCCTTCTTTAGTTTATGAACTTTGCCACACCTTTTGGGAGAACAATGGGCTGCCAAATACATCTCCTTGTCACTAAGGTTTTCTATGCATTTAAACATTGCATATGAAAAAGCTCTGGTGGTGTTTCTTCCTGTACTCAGGAAGGTGTGGTTAAACAACTAGACAGCGTACCTTAATTTAACCAGCTGAAAGGTCTTCCCCAGGAGTGGCAACCTGCAACAGAAATAGGAAATGTAAGTGAGGCTGGCAAAAGTTAATCCATAATATACAACATTACACCTGGTGCATTCTGGTTTTTCATGTCAGACTTACTGAAATGTTGTACTCACTTTAACATTAACATAATCTAGTGAAAGTGGCTTTATGTTGTTCTACATCTGCACAATAGCTGTTGCTCCATGATATTACAAAATTACTCTTTTCTCTATGTATTTTAATCACTCAAGTGATAAAATTCTGAAAAATACAATATAAAAAGAAAAAGGAGAATTCCATATATAATATGGAAATACTAATTTACACAGTGGTGGGACCAGTATCTGTATGTCATAGTAAAATATCTGTAGCATTATTCTCTCTTCAGTGAATATTTAAACTTTAGGGAGATAGAAAACCTGATAATTTTGTTCCCTCACACAAAAAAATATTTTATAACTCAGTGGTTACAGTAGTCTGCTGGTAATAATGGACTGCTGTCAAAAGGAGGAATGATTTGAACTTGGGTTTAGTGACTTTTCCAATGGGTAGGCTGTTGCTTTCTCATCCTGTCCTTTGAAAGGATTAGGCATGCTCGGAGATGAGCCTTGCATGTGGATTAGACAGAGGATTTCTGACTTTCTCAGTACCAAGGGAGGAACAAAGTTATTAAAAAGGACCCCAAGTGCTTGGCACTGCCAGTAATCGGCCTTTGTAAGGCTGCTCAGGACATTACATACCTACCTTTAAAACCTGCATCTGAGTGTGAGCTGGATGTCCATGGAGAAAGAAAGTTTACATCTCAAGTCAGATCAGTAGTTTAGTTCATTTTGAGATGTCTGTCTAGGAGCAGGAGGACCAGAATTTTCAGGGGAAAGGTACAGAAAACCTATGGGAGTCTAATGATAGAATAACCTGAAAATGGAAAAAAAAAAAAAAAAAAAAAGAAAGATAATACTCCTTATATCTCCATCTCCTTTATGATGCAGTAATGAATGCTACTGCAATTCACACAAATGTTTCAAGTCTAGATCTGAGTCATACCTATTTCTCAGTAAGGGTAATGGGCAATACATTCCCTTCATTAATTATTTTGATCGTGGGTAAAAAGCACCTCTGTACATGGAAGTAGCACAAGTCCCAAGCATCCCCTTATTTTATGTAGGGCTGGACTGGGAGTTAAGGGAGGATCAGTCTTTGTGTTAGTCACCTTCAAGAGGAAGGTGTCACCTTATGCATGAGCACTGCTTCCTTTTCTATGTTAAGTAGTACTATATTTGCTGCACTGAGTTCTTTTCTTCCCTAAATGACTCTTATCCTTTTGGCCTAACCTGTTCAAACTGCCAGCTACATATAAAGGTGATCTTAGACCAAGCTTAATCAAGAAAAATGTGCTAGCACAGATTTGCAACTCACCTCCCAAATAAATATTTTATTAGCTATCTGTGTCTGCCTGCTAAATGCTACCTGGCAGTTGGCCGTCATCCACTACCAACACCTATGGTATATTTTAGAGTGCCTGGTTTTAGTCACCTTTTGACATAAGTTATGTCAAACATAATTCACTTCAGAAAAATCAGGTCCAATGAGTAGGACCATACTAGTTAACCTTGAGCAATATCTTCTGTTCATCCACAACATTATCATGCATACTCCTTGACACAGTTTTGCTCCTGCCAATTAGTTATTTCTGAAAAAAACCCCTTGAGTATGGATCTCTTCAGTACAAGCCCTGGACTGTTTCCATAAGGAGTATGGATGAGCCTGCACAGGTTATTTTGCAAAGCAAGTTTGGTGATATAGATACAAACCACACTGCAACACTTGTCCTCAGGATGGAGTCTGGGCTTTGATATGTTTAACTTAACAGGATAAATGTAGCTATTCTATCTATATCTTGAAACTGAAAAATTTGAACAGCACTTGCTGGAATGTCTTTGTATTTTTTGAACACACCAGTTATAATGATAGCATCTTATAACCCAAAACACAATAGTTTACCAATCGTACTTGGAAAGCCTAAAGTGTTAAAAGGACTTCTCTTTTAGAGGACTGCATGTATGAAAAAAAAAAAAAAAAAAAAAATTGAGTAATGTATTCCTTTCTGGGAGGAGTCACAGAATGGTATTTGTCCAAAGGGTTTCAGGCTGAGCCATTACTGCCCATCTCTTGTGAACTGACATAAAAGCTCAATACGGGTAGGCTACATTTTGCAATTTTCATATGATGGCCATCCTAGAAACCTTAATAAGGATGTGGAGGTAGAACAATATTTTGCATTGTTTTGTACTTAAAAAGGGAAACTTGACAAAAATTGATGAGAAGCTTATGTAGAGAAAACTGCATCTTACCAGTAATCAAGAGACATAGAATTTGTAGAAAAGTATAGACTAAAGCTATACAGAACACAAGCATCTTGTTCAGAGAAAGGCGAGAACTGGGAAGTATGATTATGTATTGCCACTGTAGGGTGCTGCATGCATTTGACTTTAATAACACTGAATAAGCCATTCAAATCTAAATAATGGCATTTCTGAACTAATTCTGTTCACTTTTCTGACAGTGCTACACTGTTTTGAAAGTCAACAACCCCTTGTCATTTTCTTACCTTTTCTTATTTTAAGAATTTTTTTGGAAGACAAATAAGCCTAAGTCTCCACTGTTGATGAGGTATTTAAAATGAACTTGATAGAAATGGCCTCCAAAATATGCTAGCAGTCTAAGCAGCAAGAGAAAGTGACTCCTGATTACTAATCAGCAATGTGTCCTTATTGCTTTTTAGCACTAAACTAAAAAGGGGAATTAATGTAGAGAAAATATCTAAGATATTTCTTGCTTTCCCTCATAAATCATGTCAGGCCATGCACTCTACTAATGTAAATCAAGCTATCAGAATTATTTCAGTGGAGTTATATTCCACTATATCCCAGTAGCTGAGGATGTGACTGTTTATGTTTGTATCTATTTTTGAGGTTTGTCTTTATTCTTGCGAGAATTGCAAGCAAAAGCAGAGTATTTACCTAACTCCCAGCAAGCAGATTACATAGAGATTATGTTGATAAGTAAATATGAAATTGGTTACTGATGTCAACAAAGCACTTTACTGTTTGAACTTGAAAAAAAAAATCCTTCAACTCTGACAAATAAATAGTAAAGCATGCCACAATGCAGTGAACTAATAGATTAGATAAATTATGTCCTTTGCTTAGAAGTCATTAGTGGACAATACAGAGGCACATCCACACTAGTATTATTTGTATTCCTCTTTTTTTGACAATGCTGAGAAATCTGTGTCCAAAGTGCTACAACTAGGGAATTTTCTTGCAAGCAAGAAAGGGAATAAGGGAGACATGATTCAAATCCTGATACAGTCAGAGCAATTAAATGTCACTGTATCTGTATTTCCATTCGTCCTTCAATTAAATAAGGATCATAAACTAGAGAATTAAAAAAATCTTGTTCTATAAACCTGACTGCAGAACAGTTCATGCAATTTGGGGATGGCTGGATTTGTGAACTCTGTTATTTATTATATTGAGTTCCAGAGGCAAAATTTAAGTTCCTCTGAATTTTTGAAAGATGAACTTCTTCTGAGTGTGGGGAGTTTGTTCATGGAGAATAGTACAGGTCACTTTCACTGTATGCTTATGCTGAAAATGTTCAGTTCCTGATATATGGTACTGCATCATACATTCTTTATTCACCAGTTACAATATTTGTATGTGACTACCATAGAGTAAATCATACAGAATGGTTAGCAGTAAGTCAGATTTGCTTTAATCCAAAAAAAAAAAAAAAAAAAAAAAAAATTATTCTGGCTTTGATATATTAAGTAATCAGCATTACTGACATCAAAAATTCACCATCCACTGAATTTACTGGTTGTTGCAGATCAGTGAATAAAAGACAGCTGACCTGCTTTATAGTTAAGCTGTAGTCAGTAGCATTGTTGGAATTTCTTATATGTATGTATTCTCCTGTCTATTCTTTTGTGCCAGCCACTAAAGATAAGTCTTTATCTAAAACATGTACTGTCTTAGAATTAGCCTCTAGCTTATTTTGAGTAGCATAACTGTCTTGCTGTGCCCCATGATTTCTCCTCTGGGTTCAAATGTTATAAATACAGGAACCTATCAATTTAATTTCTCCAGACTGTATTGGTTGCATCTCTATTTGTGTTTCTCAAACTTTTTGTCTAAAGAATGCAGCATTGTGAGACAGGTTAATCCCATCTCTGATTTATGAGCAGAGCTCTTCTGGTTGAATATAAAATGGTAATAAATTAGTATAATCTAGCACCTGGTTTGCGGAAGAAAATAATTTCAAAACAAAAATAATATCCTAGTCTCAGTTGTTATTATAAATCAAAGCTATATGTCTATTTCAAGTCAAAGCATATATAGATTTGTTTTGTTTTGTTTGGTTTGGTTTGGTTTTTTTGGTTAAGATAATTCCCATTGTGCATTGCTTATGAGAAAAGACATCTGTTTCATTTGGGAGGCATGCATGTTAAAACTGTAAAATCATCATATGTTTGTAAAGAGATGCATTTGTAAAATGTTCTTCTTGATTGCAAAAAGATAAATGTACAGTAAAGTGTACCTAGGACTGCTCTAAATATTTTTCACTTTCAGAAACAAAGAAGAGATGTACAAAGTTCAGAAAGGTGTCCTTGTTTCTATTCTTTCATTCTGAAACTTGTGGTAGTTACTAGTTTATACTTGGTATTTTCTTGTCTGCCACTTTGCTTCATCAGCTTTATTTCATCAGATACAACCAATGTTTAGACAATAACTTCATGCTACTAAGGACCAAGCCTATGAAGAGGTAACCATTAGCAAAAATAAGGACTAGAAATATGGCTAAGGAAGCATTTATTAAGTCATGTCAGAGCTTGCTTTCTTATGTGTTAGAAAAAATTCTCAATTTTCACAAAAAACCAACAGGACTAAAGGTTAATAGGAAACATATAACCACATCTTACATATTTCATTACAAAGGCTTCCCAAATATAAAAGAAGATACTTTTAAAACCAGACTCTGTATCTTAAAGAGAATTGTAGGGTTGCATAAAACATTCCTATAAGGAAGTTTATGTTCCTTGGTAGTGCATTTATTAATTGTAAGGCAGCTCTTAGCCTACAGAGAACCATATTGCAGTGATTGTAAAGTCGGGGCTGGGGGGGGGAGGAAGTGAAGTCAGTCTCTTCTCTCTGTTTATTACTGGCTGTAGTGAAGAAGAATGCAAATGTGCACAGATAAGAGGGACTTGCAGTAAGATCTCATGTGGGAGGGTTTTCCCCCACAAATCTTTTGCCTCTGCCCACGTACTCAAACAGCATAAATACTTAATGCATATCAGATTCTAGTGTGTGTTCCCCATGTAACACTTCTGCAGAATTTTCCTCTGATGATATTCAGTGTTTCTACATGTTCACTTGTATAAATACCTGAGATCCTCGAGCTGAGAGGTCACCCTATAGCTATGCAACATATATTTCTGTGGAAAACCCAAATGATTGTATTATATTTTTCCCAATAGTAATTGCTTGGATTTCTGTTTCAAAGTCTGTGAAAGAATTTCATTTTTTGAAACCCAGCCCTACTACACTTGAAAAGTACAGCAAACACAGGAGTACAACTCACCAGTACTTTTAATTGATCTGGTATTTCTACAAGGTGCCACCCTTTTCCACACCTCCTACCTCTTCCTTAAGTGACTCAGCCTCTGAGGGAGAATTCTCTTGACTTTTCAGACAGCCGCATGGGGAACAACCGTTCAGCTCTCTGCCTGCTTTGATTGTACCTCACTTCCAGATATCTACAAGGTTGGCTTACAACACTGATCCACGCTAGGACACTAACTTCTACCATACCTAGGTAAGGGTGTTTACTTTTCTGGGTTTTTTTTTTATATACCAGGTATCAAAAGTCCTACATTTTCAGGTGTTCTGTGATTTCTTAAATGTCCAGCTAAGGACCCCACTTCAAATGAGCTGGTTTTCAGGAAGTGTGGAGAACTTAACTATGAAAACCCAGCTCTTAAAGTGTCTCAGCTTAGGTGTTCAAGTTCCCTGGTCCTTTCTAAAATGTTCTCTTGGTTACACTATCTTAATTACTTCATTACATACATTATATTGTTAACTGTAAATCATTTTAGTGCTATTTCTCTTGTTAAAAACTTTAAAAAATGTGTTCAGACCACTTTTCCCAAATTGTGGTTTTAATGTGATTTTTGTTTTTTCATTTACTTTATTGTTTCTTATTCTTTACTTGGAATTTTTATGTAAAACTAAAGACTATTAAAATCTCATTTACTTGTATTTGCTTCAAGTATATGATTAAAAAAAAAAAAAAGCAACAGTTTGCTTTCTAAGAACAAACTACTTGTAAAGTATACAGAAATCATTTCCACCCTTGCTAAAAGTACAGCAAAAATAGCTATTCTGCTTTTATGCAAAGACTCATCTGCACCATGAGTGGAACCCATGTGTAAACAGGAAGCATTCTTCCTTAAAAATAGAGCAAAGTGAAAGGAATTAATTGAATAAAAAAAATTCTGAAATTTCCACCCCCCTTCTACACTCTATTAAAAAAAAAGTGCCATTTAAAGATGATCATATAGTTCTAATATGAAAACACATACAAGTTTGGGTTCTGACTTAGCATCTGATTTTACATTAGTGACAGCTCCAAAGCTTAATTTCTTTCAAAACAGAATCTCCTCCGCCCACGTCCTGAAAAACCAGTTCTGAGAGCTCTTTCTGCTACAAATAGATGAATGATTTCTGTCATACATTCATGTGTTCTCTAGTCCTACCTTGCCTGTACTAACATTCCCTGTTTTCTCTTTTACACATATACATATTTTATTCCCATTCTTTATGAGAGTTGTTATCAATTCTGTGGTCCAAACTGTATAGCAAAATACTTATTTAAGCACAATGTACTATCTCCAGAAGTCTACAAATGTATGGCATGGCTGTTGTTCTGGTATGTAACTCTTGGAAAAAAAAAAAATTCACTCTTGGAACAGGTTTCTGTTCTTTAATCTGTAAAATAAACATAGTTCTTTTTACATCTAGTTTTCAGTAGAAAGACAAAAAGACTAATTGCCAAATAAAGAGAATCATGTTACTTATAATTTTGAAGCACATTAATGATACTGAAGTGTTTATTTGTTAAGATCTGAGTACACATTTGGTACTGTGCTGAATTAACAACATTGTTCTTTTACCTCATGTCTTGATCTACAGTTTTGGGTTATGTCAGTGGATACTAATGACAGTTTTGTAGGGAAGAAAGAGCAGCATCATTTATACATACAGATCTGTACCTGACAGAGTGGGCCTTCAAGGCTATTGAGGAGATCATATGCTTCACTGAAATAGCAAGTTTGGAAGTGTGAAGGATGATACAGATTTGAGTGGCTCTAGGTGTGATGGTTATTTGAAAAGCAGCCTTTACCTGCAATCATGGAGCAAAGCCATGTTTAGAAACACAAATTCCTGTTAGCGATGAAGAATTTAATTGCTCTGAAGACAGATCTGGCGGCACAGTCAGCAGCACTTCACATATTTGAGGGGAGAAATGATGGACATAGAGAACAGCAAATCTGGTATTAACTTCCAAATCAGAAAGATTTGACCTCACACAATTAGAGGTATCTAGCTAGAAGAACAACTGTAATGATGTGTTTCTCCAGTACCTTATTTCTATGGCTTGGAGATCTTTATCCTTTATCAAGTCAGAATTACTTTAATCAGTTGCTTGCTTGCACATCTAGGTCTTTTCAAGAGAAATGAAGGAGAAAATAATACAGTTTGCTGACCTGGCATAAAAGTAGTTAACTGAAGGCAAGGAAATACTGTGGTGTGCTATGAAATGGTGATTAAGCAGGATCAAATGTGCTTTTGTTTAAAAAGTCATATTCTCCACATTCATCTCACATAAATGAAAGATAAGCCATGCAGTATGGAATTAACATTAACAGTTCCAATGGAAAAAAAAAGGGTAACAAAAAGTAAGCTGAAGTAAGCCTTCATTTTATTCTCTCACCAATACTTATTCTATTCATAATTTTTCCTGGACTGCAGTGAAAGAAAGCAAATGGGTTAAACCACAAAGGATATGGAAAACTAATTTCATAACCTTTTATTAGATGGAATAATTCTAAAATTGTGAGCTCTAAGTATTCACAAGATACTGAATATTCAGCTTACTTCAGAGTGGAATAGTCCTTTAAGAAGATGATATTTTGGTGAAAAGTTTTGTATTTGGGATAAAGAAAGAACAAAGTTTATGTTTATTTTCTTTCTTTTTTTTTTTTTTTTTTTCATATAGGCAGATATTAGATGTTTTTGAAATACCTCTAAGCTGTGGAAAGGAATAGTTTATTAAAAGTAAAAAAGTAAAATACATATAAACTGAATATTTATGAATAAGGTTTTAATCACTGTCATAGCTAGAAGTCAAGGCACAAAGACTTCTTTGGTTGTAACTAGTTCAGCCTGATGTGGAAAGCATGATTCTTATAGGAAATGTTTGTATTATCCTCGTGTATGTTTTTAAATACAACAATGCATGTATGTGAAACATAATTACATAGAAAGCTACAGCCAAGAGAAGAAAGAAGGCAACAGGACTCTTTGTTGGAAGAATGTGTTCAGACAAGCTGAAAACTAGAAGGTCTAGCTTTAAAATTTAAGGCAGGCCTAAGGTCTTCTGCTGATCAGTCACCAAAGGACATGCAAAGGAGATGTAGAAGGGTGAATATGGCTATTTGTGATAAAAAATAGAACGAGAGACCTACACTGCTTTCTGAATAACTTGTTACTAGCTTGGAGGGGCATTTGACTTGCCCTGAAGTCATATCTGAAGTTTTTTCTGGATTTCTTTGGGATTATATTTGAATTTCACAAAACATAGGATGAATCTAGGATTGGAATGTCTTAAAACTTTTGGGGAGCCACTCATTGGAGCGGCTGGGGCAGTTTTGATTTTCTTTTAAGGTTCCCTGACGCTGTTTTTAAATTCAAATTACACTGGAGCTGCATTCCTGTTTGTTTTTGTTTTGCATTCCAGTTGAGTTGTTTTGCTTCAGTGGTTAAGATCTTATTAAGAATGCCTGAACACAGTTTATTACTATACTATACTATACTATACTATACTATACTATACTATACTATACTATACTATACTATACTACACTACAGAAACCTGTAACATCTTTCTCACAGTTTAATTTATAAAGTTTAAAACTCTTTTTCATCTCCCTTGAACTATGGGTTGAAGATAAGCAGTTCAGTGACCTGTGTGAACAATGTGGCAGTTCTAGATCTTTATAAGCTGAAGTTTTTAAACTAATGATGTGATCCTCACAATC
Organism: Megaceryle torquata; assembly: GCA_024611175.1. NCBI lineage: Eukaryota > Metazoa > Chordata > Aves > Coraciiformes > Cerylidae > Megaceryle > Megaceryle torquata. Next base: position 44,656 of record JANIJG010011985.1, on the reverse strand, counting down.
TTCTGTCCACTCCTCTTTCCACATACACAGATACACACACATTTCATTCACAACAGTGAAAAAAAAATGCTTTGAGTTGTATTCTGCTCATTCTGCTCACCTGTTCATTTCTATAATCTTGACATTTACATCTTACTCTGATGATATTTGATTGTCTGTACTAGAGATTAAAGTAGGATTGTTGTTTTTTTTTTTTTTTAACTTGCATTTTTAATTTTAATGGTTTAATCTTTGATACACAGTTTCAAAGTCTTGGAAGCAAGAAGCAAACCTCGAGGACAATATTGGTAGCATTCTGTAAGACTGAAATGCCTGGGTTTATAACTTCAGAATACCTGGCACATTTTCAGTGGTGACTGTAAAAGGGAGTGTGCCTGCTTTTTATATTCATTTATGCATACTATTTTGGGGCTGGGAGATTAGGCAGTGGTTTATTCTGGATGCTGTACACATGTGCAACAGAAATATTGTTTTGCCCTAAAAACATTAAAAAATTAATATAGGATATGAGAGAAAATATTGTTTTAATTAAATGGTGGAGGATGAAAGAAACATACTTTCTGGACTTCCTTTTGTCATACATGGATACAAGCAGGAGTTGCAAACCTCCTTTCCAGTTGGTTTTCAGGGTCTCGGTGTCATTATTACATATATAAGTATTCTGTAAATTTTAAAGGCAAGACTCAAAATGTATGGATATTTTACTTTGGCAATAATTAATATTTCAGAACAAATGTATGAGAGTTTCCTGTTTATTTTAAAGAAAGCTGTATGATAGTTCCTTGACAATTAGGTGAGAAATTTCAATCTCCATCATGACTCTATGGAAAGGAAGGTTGTAGTGTAACATGAAGCCTACATAGCAGTTTCCTGACATTTTTAATTGAAAGATTTACATTGCAGATTCTGTATTATTTATGAGATATTCTAGACCTTAGAATGACCACATTTGGTTTAGTTTCCACAAAAGAAAGCTCCATTTTCGATGGTTTATGATACCCTTCCCTTTGAAAATTTATGATACCCTTCCCTTTGGAAATGGCTTTAAAAGTCTTTATCAGAAAAAAAAATCCAAGCTCCTATACAAACTAGTGCTTCTTCTCCAGATGAAGAGCTGCCAATACTCAGTGCTTGTGAAATACATTGAAATGTCAAGCTTCCTATTATCCTAGGACTGACTGAAATAAGGAACAATATCATACGTCCAGCTTTTGATAAGCTGAAAACACGGATAAATCAGACTCCTCTCTATCAATCTTGTGAGAGTTCAGGAAAATTTATAGCAAAATTGTTTTTTATCTAAAACTGATTGCCTGATAACCTACCTAAACAGTTTCTGAGGAAGTCAGTGCATATATGCTTAAAACTTTATATCAGTAATTTTGAAAGGTATTTTATAACCTATTGCAAAATATATAAGGCTCACTATACCCCTGAGCATATTTTATTGGGTGGGAACCCAATCCATCAGTCACATGTTTTCTACACACACTGTGCCAATGCATGCTTTATATGAACAACTAAGGTTAAAATAAAGGAATGTGAGTCAGAGCCTTCCAGTGAACACGCCTGAATTTTAAACTTTTATAAACATCTGGAATTTCACAACTGGGCAGGATACATACAGACTTTTGGACTCACATATTATTTTTTGTTTATATCTTGACTTATCTGTATTTGTTTACATCCAGATCTTGGTTTCCTGCTTTCTCTTCTTGGTAATAAGGGTTTTTAGCAATTATCTGGTAGTAAAAACATAGAAAAGAAAAATTTGCTCTGTGCTATTCATTGTGACATTGACTAGTTTTATATATTTTATTGTCAATATTAAATTAGTATTTTTGCTAAGCTTTTGCCAAAAATCAACATCATCTTCACCTACCACCAGTAAAGAAACAGGCACTGGCTCTGTTTCACCAGTAAAGAAATAGGCACTGGCTTTTTTCTCAGTCGACTCTGTGTTAGGTGAATGAGCACATAAAACAAGTCTGTCATCCAGAGAAGTGGAAATGTTTCTGAATTTTAATGACTGCTTCTGTCACAAAAACTTTTCCAGTGCTTCTGTAAATTTTAGCAGCCTGACTAGTAGAGCTGGTTTGGAGCTTTCCAGTTTAACATTGTTTTCTTTGGAAAATGATGCCTTTCAAAAAAGAATCAATTTGCTAAAGAGAATCATGTTTGTCCACACTCTTAAGTCTATGTTAGTGTTGCTTTTTTTTTTAAACTCAAGGGGGAGATTTTTCTTGTTGAAATGTCATTATGTTCTCCTTGATACCTTCTGTAGGAAAGCTGATATTCAAAATCCAGTTTCAAAGCATAACATGAAAACTTTTGAGTGGCTCAGCTCCCAAATGATAGTATTTTCTATTTTAAAATCAGCATTCTTGGATGCTGGCTTTTTAACTTGATTTAAGATAAGGGAAGAAGTCAGTGACTGGAAAACTGCTGCAGGGCAGAAGAACCACCTCTGTTCTGGACCCCCACATTAGATGCCAGGCCACTGAAGCTGTAAGACCCGTCAGTGTGGCTGGGTGAGCTGACATGCGCTCGAGGCGCTGCTCTGAGCCACAGGCTGATACCATCTAAGCTAATCACCTCACCCCATTCTTCATTACTCTTGTCGTGCCTTTCGAAGGCTCTCACCACCCTACATGTTCTCAGGGAAGGAGCTTCTGAGAAGGAAAAGGAGGGAGAGACAGAGTGACAGGCAGAGGCACAGGGCAGGAATACATAGAGACGTCACTGGGGAGGAAAAAGCCACCACCATGCCTGACATTCCATTCAAAGAGGGCTGCAGCTAGCACTGTTATTCCATCCCATAAGACTAACATGTACGAGGAGGTGATCAAAGTGGCAAGTGAATTTAAACTGGGGCTGACTTTTAATTTTTTTTTTCATGTTTTCTTTTAGATTAACACAGAAGAACACCCCACTGAACAAAATGTCAACTTTCAGCATACGAAAACAGTCTCCTAATCAGAGCGGTAATACCGAGTCCTCTCCAATTTCTGCTCTCAGGGCACTTAGAGGCTGATGCACAGGCTACCTCCTTTCTGAGCATCTCCAATGCTCATCATGCAGCTCCCTCACGGGGCACACAGCCACTCTTCACTCTTCAGCAGTGACAGACTGGTTGTTGGATTCACAGATTGAAAACGATGGCAGCTTACACAGCATTGTGCATAATCTTTTGCTGGCAGAGGTTCAAGCCAAAACACCGCCCTGGGCAGCGTGGTGTGGTGGAGCCGGGGAGCCAGGCAGTGTGGTGCAAGATTGCAGTTCCCTCTTCTGAGCCCTGTGGTTTCTGTGGAAGCCCCACAGGAGCATGGTGACTGAGAGGGTAGTGGGCAGACAGGTCATCCATCTGTCTCATCACTATCTCTTTCACTCACTCAGGGAAAATTAGGAGAAATTGAGCAAAATTAGAATGCGAGGAGAGGAGACAAAAGCTATTTATTCATTGTCGGATAGGAATGTTTGTTCCACTAGAAGGACAAATCTTGAGGAAGTTTTGAATTTACTTTCTGTGCATACAAATGACCAGAGGTAAACTGGAAACATAATGATTTTTTCCATTTCACCAGAACCTACAAAATACTTCTAAAGACTGAAAGGTTTTGAGGTGCATGAGGATCTGGTTTGAATGGGATGTACCAGGCCTAAGTAAACCAAAATGGGTGCAGTCCCAGCTTAAGTCTACCATGTTAAGGACATAAAATTTGTATTGACTAAATAAGCAGAGGATAAGCTCCATCTGCCTGGCTTCATGTTACCTGAACTGTCATATCAAATCTGTATTCAATTTTTCTATTGTAACTTGGGAGAAAATTCATTAGACCAGAAATGACTACTTTTCAGCAAAATCAAGGCCTCAAAGATTAACAAGTTGCTTGTGGTGTTTCCTGAAAAGAAAACAAAATATACCTTGGCTAACACCTTTATAGGAGATTTCCCAAAACCTTATTTGCATTAAACAATTAAGAAAGCCATAATTTCTGTATAATCCAACTAATTTTGGGGTAGGTGATAATTTTCCTAAAATGGTAATGGAAAAAAAGCCAATATTGCACATGCAAGGTTCATTTCAATAGTTAGATATATACCGAGTATTTCCTGAATATATAGAAATGTTTATGTTATGTTTGTCATTGAAGAGATTTTCTTCAAAATTCAGAGGATGTTGTGACTGACAGTAGAACACAGATTAAAATGTATTGCAGACAATTGAAAGCATTTTTGGCTAAAACTATGAGTATGAAAGGAATGCTGGAATTATTTCCACCCCTTTAGCTGCAATCAGCTATCCTTGCTGTAGGGAAATTTTCTCTCTGGAATGCATATTCTTGAACTCACATTTTTCCTACCTTTGCAAATTAACTTTTATTTTGCAGTGCAAATGATTGTACCAAATTAAAAATAACTAAATATTTATGAGAATGGGAAGGTACAGTTTTTGCTATTGGATCTTCATTCAAATCTACTATTACTGAATGCTACAAAGTTTTTTTCTACCTTTATATGTTAATCCAAGTCCATATTACATCTGAGTTCTTGTTAGTATTATCAGTGTACTCAAAACAGTAAATATTTAGAGTGAATGCACTTAATATAGTCTTGCTTACTAATTACAACTATCTCCATTCTTGACAGCGACTATGAGACAATGCTGTTGTTTAAACTGATGGAGGTCCTTCCTCTTTTTCATTTGCAAGAAGTGTTTATTATATTAGATATTTTAATGAACCACTGGAGCTGTGCAGGCGAGGCTGGGATGTCTTCATTTCTTGAAGTCTTTAAAGTCAGATTTTAATAATTATTTTTAAGGGTAAAACTATCGCAATTGTCTGTGAACAGGCTGGTGCAGAAATCATACAGTGAGGACAGATGATGTTGTGTTCTTAATCTACTGTGACTGTCGGCACATTGTTACAAATTTCTTCTTTGATGTGCCTATTCATTTCTTAACTGTCTCAAAGGGCTGTATCTATACTGCTCAAAAAAAGAAAGCCTAACCTGGGCATCAGAGCCGAGAGACAGCAACACACATCCATACTATCACAGCCATACTTCTTAAGTGTTTGTCACTGCTCTAGCAGCTCAGTCTTGGAGAGAACTAGTCCAACACAGATCCAGAGAACATTTGCAGCTAGGCAAACATGAATGATGAGTTCAGTCCTTTAATTCCTTCACTGGCCTTTTTTTATTTGGCAGTATGGACATACCTACAGTGAATTGCAACAGATAAGAGCAGACACACTTTGGATTACAGTCAGATGTACATTTTCAGACTGAATTTTATCTTTGTACTGCAGCATTTTTCTTTCATGAGAAAAACGTATTTAAAAAATCAGTCTTGGCCATTATCACTTAAATGTTTTGGTGCTTTTTTATGATTTGGTCTTCCACACACTGTAGCTATTTGTTATTTTTCATTTAATCACTACAGCTGAAGTTCTTGTATTAAAAGCAAGATTTTTTTTTTTCTTATAAATCACAGCTAAAAAAACCACAGCCCTGATAAATGACATAATACTGACTATCTTTATTTTCTGTGAAGTATGGTCTTTATAGAAACAATCTTTAAGCTCAAGTGTTCCTGCTGAACACCAGATATTGGTGCTTCCTGAAATCTGGTGGTGTTGAACTCCTTATGAGTGGATGCTCAGAGTGTGAAGAATTCATGGAGAAAATCCCAAAGTCTCTAAAGGAAAACCCAAGAACACAGTATTCTTCATTAGTCAGTTTGTTGATTAATTGAATGATATTGACAAAGGTTTTGCATATTTATTTTTTCACCTTCTGTTGTCTGGAAAAGGTTGAGGTAGTATCATAATATAAAAATGGAGTTTCTATTTGGATGCCAACTTCTAGCCTTCCATTTTAAAGGGGAAAGTTAAAATGGCACAACAATATTCCCCTTTGCCTCAAACTGACTGATGATAAAAAACTTAGGTGGGAAGAAAAAGAAGTGAGAATACTGGACAATAGTAATTGAATATTTCTGGTTGCTTCTGGGTCAAAATCTTCATGAAGGGAAACCAAAGGAGATAAACATCAGCTTTCTAATACAGGAAGGAATATGTATTCTCAGAAATCAAATGCACATTGTGTTGTTTGTTCCTCTATACACTAAATACTAGCATTGTTTGACAAAGATTTTTTAGATTGTTTTCATAAGTAAATAAGGCTTCCATGTTCATACAATGTGTGAGTGTGCATGTCTGCCTGTGCCACCCAATATCTTTTGAAACCATACACTGATTTTTTAAATTTAACATATAGTATTTAATGATACTGCTTTTATTAAAAGTTCAGTAGAACTAGGTTGCTGGTTAGAAAAGAGAGTCTGTTCATTCAGCTGCTGAGGAAAAAGCTTCAGAGGGAGTCTGACCCTTTTGAGAAACTTGAAAAACCACGTATGTTGGGCTGGGTGTAGGTGGAGGACCATGTGATCATCTCAAGTTTAGTTTTTGTTTGAAATTTGCATCCTGTCACACATTTGCAAATACAAATGCCACAAATACCACCCCAGGAAACTGAGTTCATTTGTTTGGCTTTCCTGGAGATACTGTTGTATGTATATTTTATATTTTTTTATCTGATCAGTGGTATTTTATTTACATTAAAAATATACAAAGCTGTTTGATATTAAGGAGGAAACTGAATTTAGTTTGGCAAACTAGGCTTCTGCAGTCCTTTCAAGGCTGAAGGGATTAAGCCACAAACTTGGAAACAGTGTGCACTAAAGGAAATGGTGTGCACTAAACAGGAGTAGTAGGTGAGGATTCAATCTGTACTAAACTTTTACATATTTCAGCCTTTCTAATAGTACTTTAAGTTTCCAAAGGTATCCCATATGTTCATTTTCAAGATATGTTTCTCTCTATTTGCAGATAAAAACAGCCCCTCTGTTGCAATCAAAAGCCACAAACAGGCTACTCATGATATTAATAAGCGAAGGACCCTTTTACAAGATAACAGCTGGATAAAGAAGAGGCCTGAAGAGGAAAGGTAAGAAAGATATGAAATACATTACTTCTGTATTTTGTTCAGAATACCATGTACATTTTCTTGGCGTGTCTACTTTTCATGAATGGTATCAACCATAAATACATTAATTTAATCAAATAACTATTATTTACCTATCTTGATGAAAATTACAAATCATGGCAAGTTCCTGTAAGGTGCTTAAGCCAGAACCAGTTAAGATTTACTCTAATGCAAACTAGGACTTGAATTACAGTAGAAACTCCACCTTGAGACTAGGTCCTCATTATTTGGTCCCTGAAAAGCATGTAGAAGAGAGAATTCTTGCTCCGAAACATCGGGAGTCATATAATGCAGAGATCTGTAGCAGGTGTGATTACAGTGGTAGTGGACAGCTGTGAAATCTGACTCAGCACAGAAATCTTTTGCCAAGGAACAATTTTCTATTTTTAATATTAAAATTGTAATTAACCACTATCTTTCTTTTGCTTGAAGTGCTGATGAAAACTACGGAAGGGCTGTGCTCAATCAATACAAATCCCAAGATAGCCTACACAGGTACAGTAGACTATTTGAACACCTTTCTAATTATATTGCTAAAGAAAACTGAATAAGCTTTTACTATATATTGCTTATAGCAAGAGCTTGCTTTCTTCAATTTTAGTCTATACATATTTCCACTGTAAATCTGACTCCGATGCCAGTAAACGTTAAATCAATCAATGTGATATGTGCAGCGCTGGATCTGTTGACACCTGCATGGTTTGTAATCCTGTATGATACCTTAATTTGAGACAAGATTTTTTTTTAATGAAAACAGTAACCAAAGTGACATTTCTAACCTTTTTTTATAGCAATAGCACAAATGAAAAAGAAGATCAGAAAGCTGTACTTGGACGATACAGGTCTGATACTACCTTGGACAGGTAGTGCATTTTTCTATTTCTATTGTATTTTGTGAATTTCATATCTGTGAGAAGTCTTAAAAATCAAAGTCTGAAATCAGTGAGGTTTTAAAATTTTGTTAACTATTAAATGTCTAAATAGAAGACTCTAAATTATTTTTGCAATTTGCATTGTCAATGAGACAAATGGAAATGTGATTTGATAAAAAGTTCTTTTCACATCTTGCTCTTTTTTTTCTGTATACGTTTCTGTGTATTCTTGTCCTCATAAATGTAAGTATGTCTTCATGGCTGATAACCACTTCTTCCAAGTTCCCTGCTTTTCAAACTATAAATCAAAGTCCTATCTCCAATAGTTAAGCACAATACAGATAGACCCCTAGTTCTTTGCAAATCCTTGCTGACACTTCATATCATATTCAGTGCAAATATCAGAATCATATGCTTATCATATGCATATCAGGTGCTTAATTTGAATGCCCTCTTCAGCCTTGACCTCTATTGAGTTAAGATATGACCATGCTTGTGTTTGTAGATTCCTTCTGCATTACATCTTCAAAAGTCAGCTCCCATTAACATCGGGTATCCACAACATGGCAAGGCTATGAGTACCAGCACACTGTGGAAAAAATTGCAATTGTTTGTTTGGATCTTAGCACTGTGTTATTTTGTTTGATAACCCTTACTTCAGTTGTAAGAAACATTGAAAACTTGTTTTTAACTTCTCCATAGAAATCTGGCACAGAATAAATTATAGAGCTGTGTGATATCACCCCTCCATTGATTCTTCTACAGCCAAGTGAATCCTGCTGTTCACTCATCATGAGGAAGCCATTCTATAACTTCAATTCACTTATTCTTCTTCTCTGTATCTTTGCTATTTCCATATTAGTCTTTTTGATCTGGGGATTCAAATCTCCATGCAGGTTTTTAAGATGGGAACACACCTTGTATATATAGACTAATATAACAAAAGCTTCTGGTTCATTTGCTATTCCTTCCATCATACTTTATAATATTGCATTTGCTCTTTTGAGTGCTGTTGAGAATTGAACTTTCATTTTCATAACATTATCCTTATAATTCCAAGACCTGTTCCTTGAGTGATACTTAGCTAGTTCAGAGATCAATTGGTTTTTTTGGCAGACATTACTTTACATCCAAGCAAAGTGAATGGCATCTGCCATTTTAGAAATCTGATATGTTAACAGATGACTTCTGAAAGCCTTGCCAGTCAGCATTTGTTTTGCCTGCCACGAGTTAGTGTCACTGGCAAGCAACATTATCTCACTCTCCTTTTCCAGATAATTCATGAACATATGGAATTCCACAGGTCTTGTTCCCTCCTTCCACTCTGAAAAATTGTGGCTTATTTTAAACCTTAATTTCCTACTTTTTAAGCAGTTATTTAAGCATTAAAGGACCTCTTTATTACCACATGGGAGATCAGCTTATTTAAGTGCCCTTAAAACAAATTTCTATGAAGCTCCTTGGAAATACAATTAGAATGTATCAGCTACATCACTATAACTAAGTTAGATATGCTCATTGACTTAAAAACAATATTTAAGACTTGATTTTCATGCATAGAAGCCCTGATTACTAATTTAGAAGTCAAGACAATTCCAGTTTCTACTGTGTCATTGAACTGCATTATCCTTTTTTACTCTGTCTTTTTCCTTTTTGCTGAGATATTAAGACGTCTGTATCATTTTAGGTTGTAAGATTACTGTCTTTGTATTTTTATATACAGAAAAATATAACATAAAGGGTTCTTAATATGCAACAGATGGCAAAGAATGAAAAGAAAGGATTATAGGTGTGAATATACATTTCTAGTAACTAAGGTTAAAAATGTCCATAAATTGAGTGAATAATGATGGTTCTACCTTGAAATGGTCAAAATGTGGAAGCTGCAGTCACATTGTGTATTTTTCCTCATTCATCACTACTCTTCCCAAAGCCATGGAATATAGCCATTCCAGGATTAATTTGTTCACACCCACTGCCAGCAGGCACTTCTGTAAGGGATGACCACATATTCTGCATCTCCTCAAACTTGCAACCTAAGGCATAAAAGGGTGTGGTATTTTCTCTTAACACCTTTTTGTAGCCTGCAGTCAAATTTGGTACTCTGCTTTATCTGTGAAGGATGTTCTCCATCAGGTACAATTCATTTCTTTTCTTAGAAATTATTTCTGACAAGTATAACCATAGTACAGAAGTCTCCAAGCTTAGAATAGACCAGTTTGCAGAGCAGCATTTATTTATATATTTATTTACTTGAAAATTGAGTGTGTTACTGGAATGTAGGAACTAAAGGACTGCTCCTAGTAGACAGTCCTTGAAAAGAATTACCTTGGTGTTTGGGGTGTCTCAGAGCTGTTTACAGAATTATTGTAAGTCATGTTGCCTATATGGAAAATAATTTTTTTCTAGCTAAGATGTTGTATAGATGGTAGTCTTCTATCCTGCAAAAGGTCTTTAGGAGTTAACTGTTTTCAAGCCAGATATTAGGACATCTTTCCACTCAACTTTGCATTTCTTCTGGACATAACTGTAATATTCCAAAAGACAAGGATTTGAAGACTCTGAATCTATCCAGATGAATGTCTCTTCAACAGCTAGTTTTCAAAACGGCAAAGTAGTCATTGAAATGCTGATTAACAAAACAAAACAAAACAAAACAAAACAAAACAAAACAAAAAAACCACCACCAACAACAACAACAAAAAAAACCAAGCAAACAACTCAAACTAAAATGTTTGAGGAGTATAGGAGTAATTTTGCATTCTTTATTGCATGTGTAAATGTGACAGTGAAAACATATCTAAAAGCCATGCTAAAGTACAGCTTTTTGCTTCTTGGATACGGCCATTTTCAAATAATGTATTGTTTGATAGGAATTTTACTTAACCCAATATCTACAAAATTTGAACATCAGGTTCAGTATCAAGGACCTGGGAGAGATGTTGCAGATGATAACATGTTTTACACCATTGACTGCAAGCACGGAAAATACCAAACACTGCTAAGCTGTTAACAGAAAACCATAGCTTGATGGCAGTAGGTGCACACATAGTTGTACTGGCATCATAACTCAGACAACATTTGCATTATGTAGATGATCACAGACAGCCTTTCTGGATTGGAGAAAAAAAAATATTTATCCTTTTATTTCTCTCATTATTAGCAACTAACTAACTATTTGACAAAAGATGGGAGAAAACTTATAAATCAAATAGTGATGATGAAAGTTACATTGCTATTTTTTTAAGTACCAAATGCTACTGAGTCCAGAATAGCTTTCAGGAAGAATAAACCCTAACTGCATTTATAGCAATTAGATGTGAAGAGATAGGAGTGAAACAAGACACTTTCATTGTCCACTTTGTTAATAAACTAATCCTTTCAAGTGGTAGAAGTTATTAGAAAAGGAACTTAGAGCAAACCAGAAATCACTTCAGTCATGGTATAAACCCGTTTTGTATGTCCTGAACACTGAGTGCAGCATTTTACTTATGCGAAGAAACTGCAATAGAACCAGAAAAAAATAAGAGGAAGATTAGAAAAAAATGATTACTGGAATGGAATGGATTTCATATTCAGAATGTCTGAAGAAACAAAGATTTCTCAGCTTGGAGAAGAGGGATATAGGGAAAGTGAGCAAGGAAGGAGTAAGTTGCTTGTTGTACTGTAACAAGATACTCTGTAACATGGTTAGCTAACGATTAAAAAAAAGCTGGGGCGGGGAAGAACAAAATAGTCGTAGAATGGCTTGAAAAGAGGACCTGAGCAAAGCTGGCAAAGCAGTCCAAGAGGGGAGAGGAGCCCAGGAGTCCACAGAGAGAGAGCAGCAAGTGAACTATAGCCCCTCCAGATCCCTCTGCTTTATACCCAAGATGACATATATGGGCTGGAATCCCTCGTTGGTCAGTTTGGGGTCACCTTCCCTGTCCACTTCTCCCTGCAGATTCAGCCTTTCACTTTCTGCACCCCCCAGCGTGGTGCACAAGATCCAGCAGTGGCCTTGGTCTGCACACCAATCCTTGGTAGTAACTTTAACCATGGGGTGTTGTCACTGCCAGCAGCAGACACTGTCTGTGAAAACAGGCTGCTGACTTCAGACAGTGCAGTTAGGTAGAAGAACTGAGCTGAAAAGTAAAATCACTGAACAGAATTAGTTCTGCTTTCACTCGAACCAGGACAATCACCTTGAATGTTTCCAGGGATGGGGCACCTCTCTGGGAAGCCTGTGCCAGTGTTTCACCAACTTCACTGCAAAAAAATTCTTCCATGTACAATATCTAAATCCACTCGTCTTTAATTTAAAACCAATGTCCCTTGTCTGGTTGCAACAGACCCTGCTAAAAAGGCTGTCCCCATTTTTCTTATAGACCCCCCTGAAGTATACTGAAAGGTCACAAGAAGGTCTTCTCAAAGCCTTCTCCAGCCTGAACTACCCCAGCTCCTCAAGTCTCTCCTCATAGGAGAGATGCTTCAGCCCTCTGATCATTTTTATGGCCCTCCTCTGGACTTACTCCAACAGGTTCATGTCCTTCTTGTGCATCCAGAGCTGGATGCACTACACCAGCTGAGGTCTTACCAGAGCAGAGTAGAGCAGCAGAACCACCTCCCTCGACCTGCTGGCCCCAAGTCTTTTGATGCAGCTCTGGATACAGCTGGCATTCCATGCTGCAAGCGCACATTGACAGCTCATGTCCAGCTTTTCATCCACTAGTATTCCCAAGTCCTCCTCAGGGGTTCTCTCAATCAATTAATCCCCCATCTTATTCTGTCTTATTCATAAGTCTGTCTTATTCATGTGTCCTCCTGTATTTAGACAAGGCGCAGAAAATGACAGGTTTAGTGAGGAGAGCCATTGCAGCCTTCTTGCATCACCATAAGGCCACACGCTAGAGCATCACTGTACGGCTTGGGTGCAAGCAGTCTGGTGTGACCAGCTGCAGCAGCTGAGCCCCAGTGCACCAGGGCCCAGGTTCTGTGCTTTGCACTGCTAGCTAGGCAGGGTCTTTTCCAGGAGCTATGGCCTCTCGTCCTTAACGGAGAAGTCACTAAATCCAGCCGCCACATTAGGCCAAGATTTCCTTAAGTTGTCTTCACTGGCTCCAGGATTTCTTACCTGCTTTTAGAGGATAAGATAGCATGGCATTAGGCACCTTTATGGTATATTTTCTTAAATTATATATTTTTTTTATCTGTCATAATTGTAGCCCCGCAGTTTTGCCATGCTTTATGTTCAGCTTTATGCAGCTGAACACTTCAGGTGTACAGACCAGGTTACATTTTACTAAACAAAACCAAAAAAAAGTCTGTATGATAACTGGGGCCTGGATTGCAGTCTACAGAAAGTTGTCATCCAAAGAAGGTGCATGCTGTCTTTTTTTTTTTGCTTTTTTTCTTCACCCCTCCAAAAGAAGGCCTAATTTACTCTTCTGAATAAACAGGGACTCTTCTGATTCTGAATCCCAATAAATATTTTTTGCAAACAATTTCCTTCTGTGTAACAGCGAATACAAGAGAACTAGCTCTCATCTTTTTTAGGCTTGTGTATCACCCACTGATGCTTAAGTCTTCAAACCAAATTTCAAGTGCTTTTTTACAGAGAACTGAAGATGCTGAAACCAATGAATTCATACAGGTTTTCTCATAAGTAGCTGTCTGGGTAGCAGAAAGACAGCCAGATTAGTGCCATCACTGAAGAAAAAGCTTCTTTCTGAATGTAGGTAGAGGCACCAGAGACCATCCAAGAAGAATTAAAAATACTAACTACATTAAAAAGCTTTCAATTATAATTGTTATACTATAGTGTGTGGGGAAAAAAAAGAAGGAAAATGGAAAAAGGAAACAATAATCCAGCAGTGATAAAAGGAGACACAAGAAAACAAGCACCACATCTTCTCCCTCCAAGAATCATAGTAAGTCTTTCTAGCTCCAGTTTTAGGGTTACCTAAAATCATTCCTTCAGGGAAGAATCAGGAAGAAAAAAAATAAATTCAAAAAAACCCACCATAAACAAAGAAAACCAACCCACTCACCTTTTTAGCTCATTTTTCTGTTTTGTTATAAGCTGCTACTTTACATCCAAGCAGTAATTTTTCCTTCAGCAAATGCACACTGCCTGACAAATGAGCTATCTGCTGGTCTGACATTGTCTTGACATCTCAGAATTATTCTTTTGCACTAATGCTGTTGTAAGCCATCTTAATGTGCCTGACATAAAAGCCAAGTGCTGGCAAACTTTTATGAAAGTGATGCAATTTATTGCAATTCTCACATATTGCTCCAAACTCTAGAATTTGCCCAGGCATGTGTTGCACAGAGCCACACTTAGTGTGGTTGAGCATTATTCTTTGCAAACTGCAATGGCTACTCTGCATCCATTTTTTATCTCAAGTCCTTTTACTTTTGGGGGGGAATCTTGCTAAGTGTCCACAGTGCAGAGTCCACCTTCCACAAGCTTCAGCCTGTAATGAGCAATAGTCTTTGACAATATAACTAGGATTTGCTAAGTAAGAATAACTCTGGACCTTATTAGAGACCACCTCCAACATTTCTCTTCACTCAAACTACAAAGTTGTCTCCAATTTTGAGGATGTTAATGGCACCAACTAAGATCTGGATGTTCAGTCCAACTTGGTTTCACTTTTTGTTTGGTCCTTAGCTGAAGCCACCTTTTCTTTATCTTTTTAAAATTATTTTATTTTTTTATATGACTCTGGTAATCATATCCATGTTCTTCCTCTGAGACTGATACTGAGCAATAATACCAGTACTGTGCCATGTAAGAACATTCAGAAGTACACATTTCATCTGCACTAGCCCTATGCTACATCTGGTATTGACTATATGCCTGAAGTCAGCATAAAGTTATTACAGGTTCAAATTTGTTTGTTTGGGTTTTGGGTGGTTGGTATTGTTGTGGTTTTTGGAGGTTTTATTTGTTTGTTCATTTTTCCCTTAAGTAGCAATATAGTTTTGGAGACTCTGCACCAGATTAGCCCTTTGCTTTTTGTTGCTGCAGGGTTTTTGATCTTGCTGTACGTCTGAAAGATGGATTTATTATAGCATCAAAAAAACCTCAGACAACTGAAAGCTACTATTCTGTGCTTTGCAACCAGAATGCATCTTACTTCTGACAATACTTCACTCTTTTCCTGTTTGCTAACATCTGCTTGCTGTTACAGAATGGAGCACTTTGCTACTCAGCCTCTCCCTTTTACTTTAAGGTGGGGTTTGCACCACCAGTTGCGTTCATTTCCTTGGCTCCTTTGTAAATAAGTTTTAGCAGAACAAACTGTTCAGATGTCATCCAGAATCAGAGTCTGACAGTCTCTCGTGTTCACTATCACTGCTTACATGGATCAGCATTGTACTAACGTTTCAACACAGCAGAACAAGAATTTCCACCAGGTAATTCAAAAGCTCCTATATTCTGCATGACTGGACATAAATGAGGAAGTTCCATGATTTCATAATCTAACCATTATACTTTTCAATTGTCTTTCCAGGCCTTTTTTTTTTC